>CAEFZY010054985.1:0-156537 GCA_903066815.1 Brachyrhaphis roseni | reverse complement strand
TGGGTTCTCTCCGGGTTCTCCGGCTTCCTCCCACAGTCCAAAAACATGACTGTCAGGTTAATTGGTCTCTCTAAATTGTCCCTAGGTGTGAGTGTGTGTGTGCATGGTTGTTTGTCCTGTTTGTCTCTGCGTTGCCCTGCGACAGACTGGCGACCTGTCCAGGGTGACCCAGCCTCTCGCCCGGAAGGTTAGCTGGAGATAGAAACCAGCAAACCTCCTGACCCCACTAGGCACAAGGGTGTAAGAAAATGGATGGATGGATATATTTATAAGAGCATCTAAGTGGTAATCAATGACACCAGATGAGAGTCAGTGGGGGAGCAGATAAACCGATTCCAATGCTGTGGCAGTGAGCTTAAAGCATGTAATTACAAGCTCAGTCCTAAGTTAAGAGTCTGGGGAAAGTGGAAGTAGGAGTTTAGTTCAAATAGAAATTTACATAATAGGTATCTCATCGAATGCAACTATTATGACTTGTGCTAAAAGCAATATATAGCCCATTCAATAAAGTTAACATCACGACTACGAAATAAGCCAACAATTTGGGAAAAAATACATTTTAAATGTTTATTTTAAGTGTAAAAAAAAATGGATGTAGCACATCGCTCACTAAAGGTAACAAGTCTGAAAAATAGAGCAGAATAGATCAAAATGTTGAAGGATGTTCATTATCAGTCATCAGGTTTGTCCCATCTCTTCAGATCCTGATAACTTTTACTGAATAGTCAGTGAAGGTTGGTTTGTAATTTCACTATAATACACATGCCTAAATATGTGAAGCATGCAGGAAACCACTTGAAATCTGACTATAACCACAAATGATCACAAGGCATCGCCTCTGATTTGGAGAAGTTACAGTAACTTAATATCAACACTGACATCAGAGAAAGGCAGAAAACAATCAGAATTTCACCCTATTCTTGTCAATTCATTCAATGCTGGCTCATTCTTTTACATGTTGGGTTTCAAAAAGCAATCAGCGATCCATCTACAGAAACCTTCCAGCTTGAAGACCAACCCAGCTGTTAATTCGAGCTTATTTCAGTGTGCAACACCCAGTTGGTTAATGCCCTTCATGCTGTGTTTGTCTGCAGGATTTCTTTGGATTAATCTGTCATTTATTATCAGCAACTGCGACAGGATGTTTACGATGCGCACAAGGACATACATACATCACGCCACGCTGGCTTGGATCCCAGCTGGCCTCTATTAAGGAGCATATTGTCAAATAAAGCTGGCTGCTGAGTTACGAGTGTCTGGTAGGAGGACAATCGTGCATCTGTTACCGAGTCGATGTCTTTAAGGAGGAACAGGAGAGGGCGATTTAACTCAGCTCTCACGATCTACGCCAGCGCATCAATATAAATCAGAGCTCTGAACTGTGAGTGTTTTCCTGTGAATAATGCATTGCCTATTGAAGAGTCGTCTTTACACATGTTGAACCGACTGTTTTGAAGCTGCGCACTCAAAGTAATGTTCTTGGTTTGCTGTAACGAAAAACCTATGGCAAGAAAGAAGTGGGCTGACACCCTTCATTGTCAAATTATTTATTCTCCTTGACACTGTGCTCATCTCGGTCGGGTTCTCAGGAGGACTGATGCTATTTTCCGTCTGTTTTGCCCGAGCCGAGACAGAGCTGAGTGACATATCTGTCAAACTCTCACCATCTTCAGCTGACAGTTGCCAGAAGCTGTTAACTTATTGTTGTTGTGTTTGTTTGGTTTTTTTTCTTTCTTTTTCTTTTTTTTCACAATGATTGAATCAGAGAGCAGCGCTGATCTCAAACCCCTGTTTTCTGCAGTCAACCTTTCATGTTCGCTAGACACTTAAATTCAGACATTCACGTGACGATGACACCAATCATCATAAGATGCTGCAAGACGATTAGGTATCAGAAGTCATCGTTACAGCCATTAGCTGTGGAGTTAATGATGAACCAACTTGCGTCATACATTGAGCATGTAATGAGAGCGGACAGGAATAAAGAGACTGTAAATAAGCCACTGAGAGAAATAAAAAGAGCTTTTTCAGGCTGATTTCTCCTCGACTTTAGACAAATGAAAGAGTCTGTGTCAGAGAGGTTGGAGCTCTGCTTGAGCTCAGAGCTGCTGATCTGTCAACAGCAAATTATCAGTCTGTTCAAAGCAGAAAATGAAACATGGTCGTAGTCTAACTGATTTGTATCATTTATGAGTTTTTGTGGTATAAAAAACATCGGCTGTGGTAAAGTTACATAAAACTGGGAGGTATTTTTAGGTGATTTATTAATGTTGTCAAGTGAACAGTGAGATCTGTGCCGATTCCTGGGATTTTACATTGTATGTGTTTCATCCTCTGCCCAGATTTTGTTTATTTCTACAAGCAGGTATTGGTTTCATTATTGCTGCCTCTGTGTTGCTTCTGTCCAGCCTCAAGGGATTTTTATTTATATTTTATTTTTTTTGCTTGTTGGAAACCTAGCTGCTTCTTTTGTGCATTTTACTGGTTTTGATTCCTTGGTCCAGCTGTTCATATTTTACTTTGTGCCTCTTTTATCTGTGTTAAAATCTAGGCTTGATGTATTTATAGCTCTAGCTCAAAGTATAACAAGTAATAATATTACAGAGGGGAGAAGCTGGAGTTCCAGCTTCTCCCCTCTTGCCGGAGGTTTAGGCATCTAAGCAATAGATGGAAAAACTCCTTCCTACCCACAGCAATCTTGTGAGTTTTAAATTTCATTTTATATATTTATGAGTTGCTCCTTGTGTATTTTTAACATTGTCTATGTATTTTATGCTGTTTTTGTAAGTTTGAAATGCCTGGCTGCAAAACAAATTCCCCCTCTCGGCAGACAATAAAGATACTGAACTGAACTGAGTTACTATAACAATGCACATGATGCATAATTTTACATGACAATATCAGCAGGCGACTAGGAATTCATTCAAGCACTGAGCAGAAGCACAGAACAAATTAACGTGTCATTCACACACTGATTTGTTCTGAGATTCTGCTCAGCCATAACTTTCGCCAGATGAATAGAAACAAAACTGAATAAATTTTTGGATGAGAGCGATCAAGAGGGAACGCTCAATCACAGGAAGATGGAGCACATAACCCCAGTTCTAAAGTCTTTAGAGTCGCTCCCTGTAGTTCAGAAAATAGACTTTAATATACTTCTGTTAGTTTACAAATCACTAAATGCGTTGTGTTTTTATCTTGTAAAACACTTTGCCTTGCCGTGCTGTGTGCTATAGAATTAAGCTTGATGATGATGATTAATTCTGCCGACCTAGTTTTGGTTCGTACCAGTTTATATTGACAATAAGAACAATGAGATAAATCTGTTTCTGTCTTCAATAATCACATTAGAAAACTATTTCCTGTAATATTGCCTCTTCTTTGAAGTTTATTTGTATAAATAACAGTGTCATTGGGTGCAATGCCCAGGGTTTCCGTGCCTCTCGCCCAATGACCGCTTGAAACATTGGGTGGTTATAGGATAAGCAGTATATCATGGATGAATGGTTTCATAGGGATTAAATAAGAGGCAAGCACAACGTCTATCACGGCAAGTACTGCAGCACTGTGATATCACAAATCTTTACACTGAACTACATACAAACCTATGGTTCTATCAGAAAAGCTGTACTGTCACAATCTGAAAAGGTCTTAGTAAAAACAACTCAAATCCATTCAAAGATAAGTTGGTCTGAATATAAAGCCTGAAAAAGCGGATATAGGCTAAAGAGGAACAGACAGATTTCTATGAGTGTTTTCGATTTCTAAGGAATACACTAAAAGTAGAAATCAAAACGAGCAGCTGCTGCCTTTTAAGTCGGCGTTTGCAGTTTCTAACCCCTCACACTCGTCTGCCATTCTCCTTCCCCTGATCAAAGGCCCAGGTGATGTGTGAAATGGAAATGACCAGCGGGTTTGGCCAAAAACTCCCCTGTTCAAAGACAACAAAGTCCCTTTAACACAGGGAGACATTAACATGACCGGCAGTGATAACAGCTCAAAGCAGGTTCACTCTGCTGACGGGTAGCTGCTAAATTAAAGCCATCGGCAGGGGTTATAAACAGAGCTGTAATATTGCCGCATTTATCAAACCATCTGCTCCAAATGGAGGAGTGTGTTTTCCTTTGTGATTTGTGCAGCTTTGGCTGCTGTTTATCAGCTTTGTATGCATTGATTTTGGGAGGAAAATCTTCACCTTTCACACATTTTCTCAGTTTTTCTCTCTTAATGGCTAATCCCAGTGATGCATGCAAGAAATCTTCAGGAATTCACCTTAATATGTATCGTAACCTAGTTACCTCCAAGACGCCCAATAAACACCTTTGAATTTTATCATTTTGAAAACAAAAACTTGTATTTTGTTCAAATTTCATGTAGTAAAACAAGCACAAATTAGAACATAACTATTAAGAAGAAGGAAAATAGTTTTCTACATTTTTAGAAAGAGGAATCTGAGCATGTTCTAGTATTCAGTCTCCTTGGTGTGTTTCCGTACAGATTTAACTAAAACCACATGCCCCTGGGCTTCTGACTCACAGGCTTTGTATATCAAACGGAGCAAAGATTTGGATGAGCTCTGAGCTCTGCTTAATTGGATGTAGCTCAGGCTGCATCTGCTGCCGAGGAGAAGATGGTCGTGGGAGAAAAAGAAGCTGACCACCACATAGACAAGCACACGTTTTCTGACAGACAGCCACAATGGGCTTCAGGACACGGCTTTGTTTATTCTCTGAGTGCTGTCAGCAGAGGGACTTTCTTTAATGGGATGTGTGTACTGGAGCCTCGTTACACACTTTCTCTCTTTGGGAGAGAAAGTCTTCATGTCACTGCGGTCTAATTAACACTTCTTTTTCAAAAGAGCTACAGTGTGAGTAAAATAATCTTTGGTGAAAAGTTTCTCACTGCATTATAAATCTCACACTTGAGAAAAATGAAAAAAAAAAACAACAGCTCTGAAATATGAACTTCAGAATTTGTTCCAAATCAAAAACCCTCAGCAACTGAATCTGATTCTTTGATACTGTTGAGGCACTTTAGCAAAATTTATAAGAAAAAAACTGACTTTTAGTTGTAACCAGTGACAGATCCCATGTGTCATCCACCAAAGAACAAAATCCAACCACTTTGTAATCTCTTGAAAACTGGAATAGAAGCACCTAGAAATGTCATAGAATAGATGGAAGATTATAAGATAAGTAATAATTTACTCCAATGGAGAGAAAGGTAACTATCTCAAGATCATCATCATCTTTATGAGACTCTCATGAAGATGATGCTCAACAGTGCTTTCAGTCAGAGGCTTCTTCAGACTGTCACGACCCTTTGGTGTTTGGTTTCCTGTCTATTCATGTTAGACAGGTCTTATATTCTGTTACTTTCTCCGTGTTCATAATGGTGCTGCTACATCAGTTCATTCCTCTGCGTTTAGCTTCTTAGTTTATTCTTGTGTTCCTTGCACATTTGAATCTATTTTTTTAGATTATTGTCAGGCCTATTCTCTATTGGTTTGTGGATCTGTTAGTCTCCTCCCTTAGTTTTCCTCCCTTCTTCCTGCCGTGGCTGTGCCACATTTCCTTTCGTTAGGTCAGCTGGATCCTTTGCCACTTTTCTCCCTTGCATCAGTATTTAAGCTCTGGTTTTCATTATTCATTGCTGGATTCTTCCGTTCCACTGCCTGTTTCCATGTCCATGTTCATGTTCATGCTGTCTTAACCATGGTTCAATGTCTTTCGCTAGTGACTTCCTGCATCTTTGTCCTGCTGCAACTGCACTGCTATTGACCTATCATTCCTGCCACTCTCTACAACAACTCTTTGAAGAAACATGGATGATATAGATTTAATTTGTCTTTTGGATTAATAAAATATTTCTGAACTGATCTGGATTGAATTTGAAGTTGCAACTCAACCTTGCAATATCAGCAGATTTGAAAAAAATTATTTAGATATATTTTACTACAAATCCAGTCTTATAGATAATTTCAACAAAAACCAAAAAGATGACTTTGATATAGAAGCAAACTAATTTTATTTATTTTTATTTTTAAATTGGGCAGCTCTTCATAATTCAGGACACTTTTAAAGGTTACATCCTCCAGCACCATTGACTCAAAGAAGGAGGGTGGCAGCCTCCAAAACACATCGAGGCATGATGGAAGTGTTGCTCTTTACCTTCACACTCACACACATCTGGTGTAGACAGAAGTGTGACGCTGCTTAGCTGCTTTATCTGAAGCTGTGTGGATATTTTGAGCCCTCAATGAAACCCTCTGGTGGCAAAAACAACAGAGCAGAAAACATTTACGCATAGTCAAAACAACGCGGAGGGGAAAAAAAAGCTTTTTGTTATGCAGCGTATAATATAGGGAGTGGATTTCTTTGTCACATCATCCCACTCATGGTTTGTAACAATTCTGTGAAAGACAGAAAAAACAGACTTAAACATCAGCTGCATAGCAACATAAAAGTGCTGAAAAATGCACATCAGATGTTGCATTAAAAGATTAATGATTGAAGCACCGGAGTCTCACGGTGGGATCACGACTGCTTAAATCTGTTCTACCCAAGCAACAATGTATTCAGCGGCATGCCATTGAGTGTTAATTAACTCCATGAACATGGTGATTAAGACAGAGACATTATGCAGCACAAAACTAAACCAAAACTTTCACTATTGGCTTTTATTTAGAGCAACTCAGCATTATAAAATGTGCTAAAGACTTTTAGTTATAATGTATTCGAAGTAGAGACTCCACAGTAATTGGTGTGTGTGTAAGAAACCGGTAGGCAGATTTTGTTACCTTGGGAAAAAGCCAAGCAAGCATTTTATGTTTGAGTCTTTTTCTTCTCTTTTATTAATTCTAAGTTTATCCAACCATATGCACACTGTGGCTCTCACTGAGAGAGAGAACAAATCTGTTTTAACACAAAACTGCAAAAGGTAAAAACAAAAGAAACATCCAAAAATCAAAGCAAGAAGCATTATGGCTTATTAAAGATTCATCAAGACTTCAAAATCAGTTAAGCTCTGGCTAAATTTAGTTGGTCGCCTGTAGATCAAATCATAATTTAATATGGATGACGTTATTTTGACTATCTCTATTCGTACATCTCATGTTTTGTCTGTTTTTTCAAAGCTTAATCAATCTCCTCCTTTAAGTGTGTTCAGCTGAATATAGCTGTTGAAAAATATTTGGGCAAACTGCAAAATTTCAACGACAACGAAAAAAAAAAAAAAACATATGGAGGAGGCTTGTGAAGAGGAGCAGGGTTGAGAGAAATGGCCTGACTTCATAATAAAAGACCTTTAATGATCATTTTGAGCCAAGTTGTTATAAGACCTTTATGGTCCGGTTTATGCATCCCATAAAGGCCATTTTCAGCTCCCAACGATGTTTCCTGCTGCATCGCTCACTTCTGCTGAAAGCAAGGCAGACAGATCGATAATCGGCCCAATTCTGCCTATTAACTTCACCATGCATGCACCTGGAGCACAGCCCATACCATCACCATCATCCCAATCAACAACAAAGGGAAGAGGGAAGACAAATTTACATTCTTTCTAAGTCAGAAAGACAGAAAATGTTGGCCAAGTATAGTATGAGTTTAGACTTCATGTGCTGCCACTGTACTGGTGAATCAGTAGCTATTTAAGCTTCTACAAACTGAATTTGCTTTTTTGATCATCTAGTGAAAAGCAATCAAACCAGTTAGAGTTCTGAAGACGATCATCATCTGCGTCAGCTTCGTAGCATCTGTCATTGCTTTAGGGTTATTAGAGTTGAAAAACAGCAGGATCTTTGTGAAAGCCTATTAATTACCCTGCTGTGTTTTCATAGTCAGTGTAATTTCTTTTTAGCCAAAAACATAAAACAACACAGGTCAGTAAAATTAAGTAGCTCTTATATGAGGCTGATTCAGTGAAACAAGGTAATGGAAAAGAAAATGAGCCTTAAAACTCTATCAAGATCATCAGAAAGCTTCCAACTCATCAGAGCGCGGATGTGTTCTTTAAAGATTATCCTTCTGCAGCCAAAGTACCATTTTCAGTTCATTCAGTCAGAATAGAAAATATGTTTCCCTAAATGTAGATTCAGTTCTTCTGCCAAGATCTGCTGCTTATATAAACCTGAGTGGCTCAACCCAGCAAGAGCCTTTTGTTGTAGAACAAATTGCTGTTTCGTACAGCAACAACTTCACTGTGCAGCAGAATGAAACAACCAAATCCATCAGGGGAGCACAACAGGCCCTTCAATAATGAATAACCGAGAGGCCGAGGAGCTAATAAATGCAGAGAAAGGCCAGTGGCAGTGAATTCCAACCGGACAGCTCAGGGGATGCCGTCCAGAAAACGGTGCCGGCGGTTATTAAAAAGCAACGAGTTTAACAAGGAGAGTGGGTTTGTTTTCCCTCCTGGTGCTCAGCGGCGGGAGCATGTGGCTGCTTTGATGATTTCTGCCGCATGAAGCCCAGCCAGGGAGGGCAGTCACAAAGCCGGGACAGCAGCCAGAAAAGTTTAATAATGCTGCAAAGTTTCCTGAAATCTGCAGACTATTTCAACTTCATTTTCAATATTTGTTCAGGATCAAATGCTCCTGTTTGACACAAATCAGCACATAAACCCCAACAATTTCTCCTTCTCTCGTGGAGCAAATGTGTTTCTGTAGAGAGCAAAAATGATTCAAACTCAGGTCGGCTACTAAACCCCAACTGACTGCCGCTCCAGTTTCCATGGTGAAGAGATGGACCGAAAAGTGGAGCGAGACAAAAATCGATGAATCCCCTAAGTCCCAACTCAGTGCTGGTGCCAGACCTGAGCTTCAGTGGCGCATGAGGGGGCATTAAGCTAGAGTGGTGTTGTTATTTATGCAGCAGAAGAGAAATGTTCGTGTCCAGTTCGAGCATTGACTCTCTGTTGAGACTCTCTTTAAAGTATTCCCATGGTGCACACGACGTCCAGGATGACCTCAGGCCAGGACGTCACTGTCACCATCCTCAGTAGTTTTATTAAAGCAGGCTGCAGAGGTAACAGCTCTATTCTGAGAAGCGGTAAGACATGAAGACCCTCCAGCAAACTGTTTTAGTTCTACAAGCGAACCACACACAAAACACACGCATGCATTGCTGCTAACATGTCGCCATTCACTCATCACTGGTAGAAATTCATATTGGTTTTATGTTCTAAAGAAGCGTTTGAAACATTTTATCTGCGCGTGGAATGATTATAAAACAAACTAATTTAATGACTTTTATAAACATTATTTGAATGCACAATTCTTAATTATTGTGGATTTTCTTCATTTCACACTGGATCAGAATTACACGTTCAGGTTCAAATATGTACATATGCCTCCATTGATATTTACTACATTTCCCAGGACACGCTAAGCTTGAAGAGGACCAAACAGCAACCAGAAGGGTAACAATGATGATTACTTATTGAAAAAAAAACTTTCACAACTGGAGGCACAAAGGGAGAACCAAAGAGAGTGAAATGGAGACAGAAGGAAAATAGCTGGTATGGCAGGAGGACTTGAGAACAAGAGGATCTGACAAGGGATGACTGAGACAGAGAAGCTTATAAATCCTGACAAGGGAGACAAGTGCTCTAAAAAAAAAAAACAGTCAAATTTACTGACACAAGCTTCTGGCCATAAAGGTCTCAGCATAGTTATGTATCTTTGTATTTACCATCTTTTTAAGCATAATCAACATACGTTCAATAAGGTCAAGATCAGTCAAGAAGCCTAATATTGCTGCTTCAGCCAATTCCAAACTTTTTTTTTTTTATGTGTGGTTCTGTTAGAAAACCCAAGTGTGTCCATCCAGCTCACCAACAGAGGGAAGAAAACTGGTAAGCATTTTAAGGACCAGCTCAAAAAGAGATAAAGTATAGACCTGCCGTGCTGCGGAAACCACAAAAATACAAAAGCTGCTGTCGGCACTGAACTCAGTGTAAAATTAACAGAGGCGGAGGGGTGCTGACCAAAAATAATCCAGTGCTTTACAACTGACACAGCCAAGCTTGAGTAAAATTTACATCTGCACATATGGACAGATCACATGTCTTATTTTGTGGAGATTGTACTTCAGGGATACATTTATAGCAAATTTACTAGGACAGTGATCTGTAACCTGCAGCTCAGGAACTGCAAGTGGCTTTTGGACCTTCTACAATGACTCGTAATAAGTTTGGCTAAAAACTTAAAAGGACCAGACAATGATTTTAAATATAGATATAACAACTAATGCGGGTTTTTACCTTTTTTCACAAAGAAAAAAAATAAATGCTTTTAGATTTGTTTTTCTTTTACTTTTTTTTTTCTTTTGCATTTTTCATACCACAGAAAAAATAAAATACATCCTTTTTTTTACTTTTATTTTAAATCCTGAAAGTAGAAATACTGTAGAAGTTCTTTAAGTACATATTTGTCTAAATTTATAAGATGTATTTTTTTTTTTTTTTAAAGTCATGTGACATTTGTGACTCTAACTTTCTTTTATTTGGCTGTCCTGAGAGCAAAATGGCAAGTGCCAAGCCTTTCAAAACTAAGAACATCTTATAAACCGTTAAGCAAGGTGATGGTAGCATCATGCTGAGGGGTTTGTTTGTCTGTTTGTTTGTTTTTGCTAGAGGTAGAAAGAAGAACTAAACTCTTACATTTTAGCAGAGACCAACAGATAGATGACCGAAACTTTGGCACAGTGTTCCAACAGGAGAGTGAGGTATTTTAGTTAGTGGAAGTAAATCATATTTGAGTCAATCCCTAAAATTTTGACCAAAATTAAAAAAACAATAAAATAAAAAAAACACAAAGAAATCAAACTTCACGCAGCCTGTGTATGCAAATGTAAAGAAGAGTTCTCAAGCAGAGGAGGGGGAGGGTTTCATCTGCCACCTGTTGGATGATTCTGCTAAAATCCAGTCACCTTGGCTTCTCCCTCCCCTCTGCTGCAGCAGCCTCATTTATTCCCCTCCTTGCTGCTGGCGGATGCTCTCGCTCACCCCAGCCCAGCATGACTCAGAAGCCCGGTGCTGTAGTGACGTTCAGCCAAACTCTCTAAAAGCCTCAAGTAAAGCTCACGCAGTCGGGGAGCAATGGAGCGGGTTTATGAGAACGTCGATGAGGTGCTAAATCAGAATAAAAGAGGTCTGCATCGTAGCGCCCTTGAACATTTAGGAAAGCTAAGACAAATAAGAGTCTCTACAAATGAGATGTGATTTAAGGTGTCACTGTATGACAGAGTAACAGAGCCTCAATTGAGGGTGTTTTGATGAAAAATTGAAGGCCATTAATATAATGCTCTATTTATTTTTGTATTATGCTTATTGATTAATGCCAATAAGATCTGGTCAGTTTGGAATTCCTGATCTTTTTCTAGCAGGGCAGTATTTAATCTAAATCATGACTGTCCAGCTGGAAATCGATAGATGTGCTTTAGAGGCGGCCCTTTGGCCTCAATAGCTGCTCCTCAAAGAGTTAATAAATTCATGCATGCATGATTTATCTGATGTAACTTTGTGCAACCATAAAGCCTCTAAAAGAAGGGATTGACTCCTCAATAGGTTCTAGTTTGCCAAACATTCTGTCACATTTTCTCTCTGAAACACACACGCACACACACGCAGTTTTCCTTTTGCATCTTTCTGCTGCTGCTCTTCCTCCCTGTTTCCACAGCAACGCGGCACTCGACTCCATGTCTCAATGACCACACATGCTCCCATAAAAAAAAAAAAGAGAGAGAGAGAAAAACACTTGCAAACAGCAAGACGTGTGTAACAATCTGCTGCATGGCACATATGCAGCTCAAAGCAGAGATGAAGAGCTTAGCGGCTTCATACCTCACAGTTGCGTCCAGTGAAGCCCTGGCTGCAGGTGCATGTGTACTCCCAGCTGCTCTCCAGCCTGAGCGGAGGTGGGAGGGCAAGACAGAGCCCCCCGTTGAGGCAGGGCCGGCCTTCGCAGGGGTCCGGGCGAGGTGTGGGTTGGGTCGGGCTGGGCTCGGCCGGCGAGGGGGTGTCCGGAGCCAGCTGGAAAGGAGAGGGGACACTCTGGACACCTCTGCCCGGCAGCAGCAGGAGAAGCAGGGGGAAGGTGAGCTTCCATTCAGCCTGGACGTGACGGCAGGAGGCAACTGCCGGCACGCTGGAAACACTCATCCGCATCCTGATCCTCTTACTGTTTTCTTTGTGTGTGTGTGTTTGTGTTCTTGAGAGGTTCTGTTAGTGCTCAGCTGCAACTGAGAGGCGTGTGAGAGAGAGAGGAAGAGAGAGGAGAGTGAGGAGGAGGAGGAGGAGGAGGCTGCTGTTGATCCTCAGCTGTGTGCAGGAAGAATGACCTGCTGCTGGTGCCAGGTCTGAGGAAGGAAAAAGTAGGGATGCGGGAGGAGAAGGAAAAATAGGCTATTGGCTCTTGTCTCTGTGTGAGTCACAGTGACGATGATCACTGACGACACTCAAGCACCCTCCAACCCCCTCCCCACGATCACCTTCATGCACACTCCTCCCTCTCTTGTCTTTCACACACTCTTTGCGCCGAGTACATCCTCCTCATTTGGAGTCTAATCATTCATAACTTCTAAAAGGCTGGGTTTAAAAAGAAAGACGGAGAAAGCCAGGACAACAGAGACACGGCGGTGACGGCAGAGATAAACATCAGCTGCACCACAACTTCAGCTGGTTTCCAGCTTATTGGCTTTAATTAGAAGGTAATCAGTAGTGAAAGACAAAAAAAAACATTTACAACCAACCTTTTCTTATTTCTATTTCACTAGCTGCACCTATGCCTGGTCACTGCCAGAGTTGTTGAACCACAGAAGAGAAACACATCGAGCTCTGATCGCATTCAAGACCAGAATAGAAACAATTCCTTGGCATCTATCTACAGTATCTGTAAAGGGTTTAAAAAAAAGCCTCCAACCAGCTAAAATTATTCCAAGAAAACACCAGTGACTCAACTCAGAGGTCACAAAAGAACCCAACATGACATCCAAAGATCTCAATTAAGGTCAGAGGTTATGTTTCAAAAATAACAAAGACACTCAACAGAAACGGCATCCATGGGAAAGTTAGAAGGTGAAAACTCTGCTGACCAAAAAGAACACAAAGAGCTGTCCAAATAAAACATCTTGATGCTCCACGAGAAGATTCAATCGACGTAAAAGTGAAACTTCCTGGAAGGTCCAGGAATAACAATAACGTTAAGAATAAATCCCAAAATATTCTCCACAAAGACAATGCCAAGACAATTTTAGAACATTTTTTACTGATCTAAAATTTAAAGTCAGTAAATGTACCTGTGAATCATCGTAGGTCTGAGACAAAAATAGTGTTGCCTTGTTAAAAGGGAAAGGAAAACAGTTTCCTATTTTTTTGTTTTTTGGTCTAAGAAACAAAAGGTCTACTCTTGCCTTGAAGACTTTGCTATAGTTTGCCAGGTTTAACAAATCTGTGAGCCTCAGACTGCTTCTGAATGAGTAACCTAGAAATTTGTGGCTGTGTTTACTATTAAATTTAAAAATAGCTGGAAGCATATTTAATAAAAGATAAAATACTGTATGTTGTACTGAACATCTCAAACAATGTTACTTTAATTTTGTTTTCTTTAACATCTTCATATGAATCAATCACCAGAGTTGTCACCCAAATTTTGACTATTTTTGAATTGCTATTAGGAGGTGCATAGCAACATAATAGGGGGAAGAAATTGACCTTGGGTTTCACTTTGGACAACTCTGCTCTAAAAGAACTGGATAAAATGCTCAGTATTTCTGAGCGTCTGCCCAGTCACAGGGGATGGATCTTTTCCTTTTGTGAATTTGTACTGGCTGCCCAGTAGGTGGCGGTATATAGGGTGAAAATCAATCAAAGCCAATGAAATGATCTGTATGGCAACAGAAATAAAAGTAACATCCAAAGCTATACAAGACAACAATTTAAAAAATAAAAATGTATTCCATGCAGTGCCCATTAAACACAACAGCTTCACAGCATGAGTAACTTGGGAAGGGATGTAGGAATCATTTTTTTTTCCATTGTCCTCATTCAGACATCCAGGCTCCGTCAGAGTGGATGGAGAGTGTCAGTGTGAAGCTATTATTAGCTCCCTCCTGAGATGCTTCACCCTGTTCAGGACTAAACTCCAATTGGGACAGTTTCACTTTTACTGGTGCAGCTCTGTTTACATTCTGACACTAGAAGACACAAATCTTAACCTTCCAGTGGACTCGTATCAAACCATAGGAACGTCTGAATGAATAAAAGGAGAGGATCTAGAGATTCAGGTGTGAGTGAATATGGAGTCTTGTATGAAAAAAAACTAGTTTAATATATATATATATATATATATATATATATATATATATATATATATATAGTCAAACATTATGGTATAATATGGGGGTACTCAACAAGAACCTGTAGGTCAAAAACAATCTATGTTGAGCACTATTTATTTATTTATTTTTTTGAATGCTGCAAGTCAATGTCTTGATGCAATCTGTTGGATTAAAAATGTTTAGAGTCAGTTTGAATAATGAGCAGAGCTCCTTCAGGATGTGGTGGAACAAGAGTTTGCATCATGGATGTTCAGAGCCTGTCTGACGCCTGTATGAGGAACATTTCCAACAAATTATTAAATCTATGTCACAAATACTTAAGGAGGTTCACAGAGTTAAAACAAACAAAAAAAAAGTCAAATCCAACAACAACATGGAGTGTCTTGTAAAGTTAAAGTTCAGGTCAGATGGGAAATAATTCTAAAATTATATATGTGAGCTGTTTTCCTCCCCAAGTGTCACACAGGTTTTGCAGCTCGTACATTTAGTTGAAGCTGAAGGAAAAAATGTCTGGCTTGTCAAAGGTTGCCGACTCCCGGGTTAGGATGTGGTCTGATTAAACAACAAAAGTAAGCATACAAGTAAAATAATTAAGCTGATAAAAAATACCCAGGGAATAAGGACTTATTATGGTTTAATATTGCTTATTTCAACACCCACACACATATTGTGTAAGATTTAATCACAGACTAAGCCTTTTGTTGTTTGAGCAAAGGGTTTTAGGACAAAGTGGAAGGAAAAAGTCCAAACCTGTAACAAGCAGCTGTTATTAAACCCTGCCAACACTAACAGATAAATCTCAGAAAAAAATCACGATTAAAAAGATTGAAAAGTTCAATATTTGCCATTTTTAAAAGTGAAACGTGTGTCTTATAAAGATTGATATAAATATTTCTAGCCTTTATTTCTTGTAATGCTTAGGAAACCTTTGCAGGTGTTTTGAGTGTCTCTATTTCAAGACAGTTAACTTCTTAACATTTTCTGAGACACATTTTGGTTTTTCATTATCTGTAAACCATTATCAAAATCACATGAAATAAAGGCTTAGGACATTTCATGTGCAATTAATCAATACAACATGAGTTTCACTTTCTGAAATGTGTGGCAAAAATTACGGAACCTTATTTTTCTTTTTTAAGATGCATCTGCCAGAAAAACAAATGAGGTAAAGAAAAAATTAAAATTAAAAATAAAAACTATAAGCCAATGAGTCAAACAGTTACTTTATTTATGTTCAGGTAAAAACATGAACCTGATGCAAGTAAATTATTGCAGATCTTAGAAACCAGCACATGAACGATTGGGCCAGGAGAGCATACAGTGGCGCCCTCCCCTGGCCACAGACTGCAAGTGCACACCACGGTTTGTTCCAAGCCAGCAGTGCAAAGAAAAAAAAATAAAAAAATTAACTACAGCAAGAAAAAAAAGACAATATAGAAAATTAAAAAAAAAAAAAAAAAAAGGTCAAGCAGACATTCCCACCTCAAACATGGTGTGAAACTGCATATATACTTTATTCCATAAATGAACTTGAAATGGTATCTGGCCAAGAAACGATAAAATGAGACCAGCCAATTATTTTTGTGCCCAGCTACATTTTATGTGTTGAGGGTTGCTCAGAGCTTGGTCTACCAACGTCACCCTACACATCCAGTAGGGCCAAACAGAAAGACACTAACTCTATCAAAATAAGAGCAAAACAAATTTACCTGGTCAACACATAGGTTACAACTCTTCATTTAAGCTGAAGCTCTCTGTAATAAAGGAGGCCAGAACACAGTCCCAACTTGGGTAGATGGTGTTTGGGGGGAGAAAAAAATTAAAATAAAAAGATAATATGATCTTATCACTACCTGCATTCAACCAACGGCAACTCTCGTTTTCAACACTGGAAGCAAAGACACACAGAGGGGGAGGAAGCCGAACCAAAATGCAACACACAGACTGGGGGGCCGATATAATACAGAACAAAATGCCAACATATGAACTGAGGGGGGAGACATGAAAACAAAGAACTATTCTATCAAATGTGTAGAATGAGCAAAGTCTGCAAATTTGTCTGTACAAATGATCTTTGGAGCTAAAGTAAACCTAGCCTGCTCAATGAAATCGCCCTCCCCTTCTTCCCCCAACACCCAGTAAGCCGTCCGCCACTCTGGAGAGGAGACATCCCTTTTTTTTTTTTTAATATCACATAGCAATGCAATTTAGAATGTCACCCAGATGTTTTCATCTTTTTAACACTACTGATATAGGTTTTATTCTCTCTTTTTATATCTTATGTTCTGAGTCATGGAAACACTTCCACTTTTTTGTTTTTATAATTTTTTTCCTTTTTTTTGGAGAGACAGGGGGCAGCAAATATATATTTAAAGTCTTAACTTTTTCTGCAAGCTGCTTTCTCTAACAACAAGGCTATCCCCATAGCCTCGGTGTGTGAGATTACAAAACAAAACTTAAGGAAGTAATGATTTTATCAGTTGCTGAAGAAGGCATTTGTATTTGAGAGGTGGCGAGATCAGGAAAGGTGGAACGACTGCTGGCCCTCGCGAGCAGCAATCAACAGTTTTTCTCGCATGATCTCTATGCTGGAGTAGTCAGGCAGCTTCAGGTAGTTGACGCAGGTCATGACTGAGGGCAGGAAGTCGTCGGGGTTCTCCGTCGACTCGAATGTCTTCCTCACAATTGTCAGAGGGGGGTTGAGGCTCCGGAAACCTGGCGATGACATCCACGTTAATACGAGGGAAATTTCAGCGTGGGCTTGTTTAGCAGATACTTTTTTTATTATTATTATTTATTCACCTCCGACAGGCAGCCTGGGGCTTCCAGTAACAAACTGGAGAAAGAGCCGCTGCTGTTCGGCATCGAAGCTGCTCAACACCTCGAACAGGAACCGGATGGCCCGGCTGTAGCAAGAACAAAGAATATGAACATTGAAGAAGAGAGTTATACATATGCCTCCGTAAATTGTAGCTTAAATCAGGTGAAATGTGATGTTGTACTGAATAACATCAGACTGATAGTGTGCTCTGCTCATGTATTCATATCCAATCAACTTTTCCAAAGTTTACCATAGTGAAGACTTGCACAGAGGTATGGGCCTCTTCCCGATTTCCTATTTTTTGCATGTTTGACACATTTATGTTTCAGAAAATCTAACCAATTTAAATACAAGTTAGACAACACAAGTAAACACAAAATGCAGTTTTTAAATGAAGTCCAGATGTCCATCAACGCTGAAGTCTGATAAGCATGCAAATAATCAGAAATCAGGAAGGGGCCAAAATTTTTCACACCTCTAGTTTATTGTGTGCTTGTTGTTCTAAAACAAAGTACATAATTGTGAAGCGGAAAGAAAGAAAGAGAACTTAGTACAGATTACACAATAAGCTTTAATCTAAGCATGTTTGACTCCATTGTAGCTCTAGCTGCATCTTTAGGGCCAGTAAAGCTGAAATGCACAAACACTTAATAATTTAAAGCCAAATTAATGAGTTGAGGTAAGAGCTGAACGGAGCTGCAATGAAATTGCGTCATAAATTAATCCTACCTGTCATGCGTGTAGCCGTGGTCCGGTCGACAGCATTCCATCAGCGTCTTCACATCCCATGTCTCTGATTTACTGCCACACAGCAACTGGTCCAGCTAAAACAAATATGGAAGAAAATTAAAATATGCAATTTTAGATGCAATTTTTTTTCCTATTACTGAACAGAAGGACAAACTCATTTATTTAGCAGTTCACAAGGGGAAAAACTTGCAACATTTAGCAACATGTGCACTGCATTTTGTAACCAGTGGGAAAACATCACTTTTTTGTTTCTGAAGCACCAACTATACAAGGTAACATTTATAACAAAATAGGTGTTTTTTAAAATACGTCTCATCTTCGCAACTAAAACAGCACAAAACTTTGGGATATCATTTCAAGTCAATTTTTCCCTCTAATAAAGCAGATTTAAATATCCTCAAACATTGTTTAGAGGACAGAAAAATGCAATAAATCAAAGAAGTGGGAAATGGTGACGTTTTTACCTCTTCAGGGTAGAAATACTGCAGGTGATGCAAAGGGAAGACTGACTCAAATCCTTCCCTGAATGAGTCAAATTGTCTTGATACTCCTTCATTTAAGGTCCAGTACACCACCAACTAAAACGATGCAAAACTCAAAGTAAGAATAAAATCATAAACCACAAGAGAACAATAAAAAATAAAACCGTGAGACACAGCAGTGCTGTACCCTGAGGTACTCCTCAAGGTTGTAGATTGTGACTGGCACGTCTTTTCCGCCCTTTTTCAGTTCAATGTTTGGGAAGCCAGGCAGAGTGAAGTCCAAGCCCAGGTCCTCCACCGAGCAGCCGTTCATGTTCAGGCTCTCTAGGGCCTGCTGGAGGGTTTCTCTGGTCTGGAAACACAAACGCAGACAAACTCTTGTAAACGTGTGAAAAAGGGAGGGGGAAACAAAAAAACATTCACATGAACAATGTGAATGTGAGGCTATGCTGAGTGGTTTTTAGGGATCTGAAAACACGGTGCACAGCATCCCAACGTTCCTTTGGAGTGTAACAAACTAACAAAAAGGAAATCCTCCAGGCTGTGACTTTACCTGTGATCGGTCCTGTTCCAACCTCTTCTTCTGACGAATGATATCCTCCAAGTGCTGGATGGACTTGGCCACACTTGGATCAATGTTCATCAAGTCGTGAGAGCTTATAGACGTCTCGTGTCGCAGCATCCACTTATAAAACGGAAGCCCCAACGGCAGATCCAGCTACGGTAAGGAACATTTGTGAAACGGTACAGGGATGCTCATTTAGACAAAAACTTGAGATGTGAAAAATGAAGCAAGTTTGCTAACAAGTTTATATACACTCAAGGAGTTCAAAGACTGATTCTACAGACAAAGATAAAAAACAGAGTTTAGTACCAGTCTAAAGTCCATAATTGCTTTGGCCATCAACTTTCCTAAGAAACGGAACTTCATTTTAATTTTGGCTATGTGTGCTGGTTTTGTTGTTCTGCCGAAGGGAACAGCAAACAGTCCTCTGGAGTTGAACATGTACTTAGTGCCTTCTTGGTTTCCTGAGGAGAAACGTGGACAAAGACAGGCACTGTTACCATAGAGACCAGATAACTAAAACTACCAGAAAAATTTTTTTTAATCAACTGCTAAAACACTTTTTTTTTTTTTTTACTTTCTAATCTGATCATCTCTGGCACTTTGCTCGGTAACAGGATCACATATCGGATGTCTATTAAGAAAAAGTTAAGTGTTCCAGAGGGTTAGCACCTTTAGGATTGGCCAGAGTAATCTCTTCGCCTCTCCAAAGACCAAGATCCGCTCTCTGAAGCTCCTGAGACACCAGAGCGTAGAACTCCTGCGTGGGACCGAGACCCGTGCCCACCTGGAACAAAACATCACCTCAGTTCTGCTTCAAGGAGATACAAGACTGGACACATGTTCCAGTTAACAGAGAAAAAAAGAAATAAAATACCTCATTCTCATACTGAATCTCCAGCATTGCCCTGGAGCTGCCAAGGTCCTGCATCACAGACTCTGCCTGTTTTAATAGATCCTCACGGTTTATCGTTCTCTGGAATGAGACACAAAAGTAAATGACCCAAAAAAAAAAAAACTACAACAAGAGGACTGACATTACAGAAATTTGAACAGTTTGATGTAATGGCACATTTTCTGTGTCGAGGCGCACCGATCAGACTCAAACATGGAAACTTGAACATGCATCATAGTGCATGATGTGGATTGAAGATTTGATCAGATTTATTGGTGTTTGATCATTAATCACTGATTATAGAGGATAAAGTGAAATTTAGGATTTCTCCTCTCTGATCGATGCATCTCTAGGTTACTGGTTTGGTGATGCAAACCGGACCTTTTTCCTATCCAGACGTGGTGCGACTCTGCTGTCCTGAGAATCTGATTGGTTGATCTCAGGGTTTGTGTCCAGCAGGCGCTGCATGGCTCTGTCTCGATCAAAAGCGGTTACATAAAACAACATCTGCCGAGTGTCGAAGGGGAAGAAGTAGGGGCTGTAGAGGCGGAGAGAACAAGTTGTTACTACATACTGTCATATTGCTCCGCTCAGCACAGAGAAGTACATACCAGGTCTTTCCCAGCTCGATAAGCCAGGTGGGGATGTTCCCCGTCATGATGACCAGTGGATCTTGTAGCTGACGATTGGCTTTGGCAGTCAGTTTACTATTAATGAACTCAGAGGTTGGAATAATTTCCTTACACGCAGCATTCTAAAAACAAGGAAACATACATGTAGTCATTTTATTTTGTACATCAACTTATACTTAATGACAAATTTTCACAACAGTTCCTTTGAGAATGTACAATAATAAAGGCTTCCTAAACATTTATTATCCCGGCTGATGGAAGGTGACCTACATCATACAAATAGAACCAGAATCGACTGATGGAGTGAAGGATCCTCAGCAGCAGGGTGACCTCTAAAGAGGGGTCATCAAAGGTTATGGTCTCTGGTGGCTCTGTAGTGAGGTATGTTTCCAAAGGATTGGCGACGCTGGGACATACGCCATCTGAGACGACAAAGAGAATGGGACTCAAGCCGGCTCTTCAGGTTCTGATAAAGTTATTTGGTAATTTTACCACACATTATCAAGAACATTCTCAAGTCAAAACAATACACACACAAGGTAAATGATAAGAGGAGAATCTACCATTTAGCAACACTGCTACTTTGTAATAGGGATGCAAACAGTTACTAATTTGGAAGTCAATAATATTTTACAAATAAGTCGATTATTTTTACCCATTTCAGATTTTGGGGGGTTCACTTTCTGCTTCAAGAATCAATATCTGTAAAACGCCACACCTGTGAATTTCACCCTTTCACCTCTGCATCACTGTCATTTCACAGTAATAAGCTGACCCATGAAAGGAATGATCGTTAGATCAGTTACAAAGCAAAAAGTTAAGGGTACGTTATATCTGAACTGAAACTGCTGTGCATAAAATTAGTCTCCACGGTAATCCTGGTGCCTTAGTTTAATATAACGTACCCGGCCAAGTGTTGCCACATAGCTCTGGAATGCTTTTGCTTTGGATGCCTACCATAGAAGAAAAGTTTTGCTATTAGCAATCTGCATTTACCTGTCTTTTGAACAACTTTTTGCTGTGCTTTACAATTATAAAAACACTAAAATATTTCAAAGTAACTTGCCAAAAATAAAATTACGTCAACTAGGCATCACAGCCTAGCAAGCATTACTGAAACAACCAATAAGAAACTGTAGAAGTGAGGATATTTGTCAGCCTCACCATGCCACAGCTCATCCTGTTTCTTGGCGTTGCGCGGTGAGGTTTTAGTGGGAGCAGTCTGGGCTCTGCCTCGCTTTCCACCCACCGAGTCCTTACTGCCTTCCTCGTCTTCTCTCACAGGCTTATACCTGTCAAAGGACAAAAGGAAACATTTGGTCACTAAAGGCTTTGATGAAGACACTTCTAGGATCTCACTTATTTTAGACCACAACCTGAAAATAGACAATAAAAGCTTGTAGATAGTTTAGTCAGTTTTCACCGAGTTATACAGTCTTGTAGAGTCAGGAAACGAAAGAAATCAACTTCTAGTAGTTTGCAGGTGTGCATTTCTTGTTTTCAGAAAACTGCATCAGAACATCATATTATAATTTTTTACTTGCATTTTGACTTTGAAGGATAAAGTTTAATTTTTGTCATGTGATTATTTGTGATGACTAATGCAATAAAATTCCCAAAAAGTTGGGTTAGCATTCTGACACTACAAGTATGAATGAATAACTGCAGTTATTAGTAACATATAAAACAACATTATAAAAATGCAAACAGCCTTTTGTTTTTCATAAAATCAAATATGATATTAAAAATAACTGAAAAAAACAAAAAAAAGTCTTAAAATTCAAACTATTTCCTGCTCAGCTTCCATTTTTCATACTTATGCAGGCTTGGAAAATTACATAAAGATCTACAATGAGAAGGAACTACATGTATTCCTGCAAGTCACCGGGATTCAGGAAAAGCAAACCATGTTTTACCATATTGTGTGCGTTTTGGTCCAGATTCCAGCCCTCCCCAGTGGATTTGCTTCGTCATCTGTTGACTCCCGCTCTTCTTCTGCCTGAAGACTGTATTGTCGAACAGCCTGGTACACTGTCATGTTGTATGGCAGCAGGTGGTCACCAATGTAGAACTGTAGTCTGTGACGCACACTGCCAGAATTTAGGAACTGTGCCGCCTGAGTGAGAAACAATTGTTCAAGTGTTAATAGCAGATGTGGTTAAAGGAAAATTCAGAAGAGTAAAAAGAAAGAATAGCTTCTTTATAAAGTGAAATGTAATAAAATACCAATGATTCGTCTATTTCGTCATCTGAACCGTCATCGTCGCTGTCCTCATCTTCTTCCCTGATTCTACCATAACCTAAATAAAAAAAAATTTTAAAAAATCAAATTTAAAATGCAAATGAGCCATCAAAGATTCAAACATACTAAAGAAGACTCTGTTCTTCTTTAGTATTTCTGCATCTGTCTAAAAACTCCAAGGACAAATAGGGGGGAGGAAAAAAAAAAAAAAAAAAACAGCTCTCACCTCTGACCACAAGATATCTCTCGATCGCTTGCACCAGGGCCAGCGGGTCAATCTTCACAGGGCCGCCTTTCCACTGTTTAACATTAGTGCAGTCTGGGTGCCTTTGCAGCTGACACTTGAGCTGATGTGTGTTGAAGAACTTCAGTGCCTGAGATCCCCTGATGAATCAAATATATTTGATTTAATAAAGTAGACCAGACAAAGCAAATTCTCCCTCTTGAGACCAGATGTTTGCACACAGACCTGCTGCCGTTGCCATTGCCACTGGGAAAGTCGTGCACCTTGACTGGGAACTGCTCCATTTGGCTCAGACAGCTGTTCATCTTGTGTACGAGCGCCAGGTACGCCGAATTATTTGTGGGATCCAGACGACCTATAGGATCAACGCCTGGCAGCTGTAAAGCAAAAAAAAAAACATGATAAACATACAGACGGAGCATGAGAGCAAACATGACGCAGATCACAAACCCTCCAATGTCTATTCACAGCTCCCACCTTCTTCAAATACTATTTAGAACAAATTTAGGAGAGGAAACCGGTCATCACACACAAAATGAGTAATATCTAGATTTTGGAATGACCCTATAGGCTTCTCACCGGACAACCAGCGAAGATGTTGAGGAACCTCTTGAGCCGCACGTCACGACTGAGCAGGTCTCTGTCCGCGTTGGAGGTAAGGTAGATCAGAAGCTGCTTCACCAGACCGCTGTGCTGGATCTCAAACGATGACACGTCAGATTCTGACACGATGTTGGAGATTTCCGCCAGGCACTCCAACCCACCATCCACCTGGAAAACATGGGAAATGTTTCATTCCTGGTGTAAAATATTAAATATATGCTCTAGACCAGAGATGTTTACAAGTCATTTTTTTCTGAGTCGGAATTAAGTCTCAAGTCTAATGACAAATCCAAAATATCTGGTTCTCCTGCAACACTATATACACTAGCAATCCAAACCTGTAATCTTTCTTCTTTGTGCTAAACCACTATATTAATGTTCATTCACTGCATTATCTGAAGCATAGATTTCCACTTCCAGCCTTAGTGGAGGCAGAGATGGTGAGCACTCCTGTCAAAGCTGCTCTTTATGGGCTTTAATCCAGTCAGGTTTGTGTTTTGCATTATTTTAAATCACAAGCAAGTTTTTGTCTAAACTGATTTTAAGTGTTCAAGAAACAAGCCCACAGCTGCCTGTGTGTGGTTAAAGCTCCTGTGGAACTAGTTGCACTTGCTTTGATAAAAAAAAATAAATCAAATTTGCAATTGTTACAATTTTCCTCTGATTTTGAAATTATTTTAATTTAGTTTCAATAGTGTGAAAGGCATAAAAGGCAAATTTCACTGCATTTGTAAAGTAGAAAGGAGGAGGGCTGACTCTTCTAGCTTTAGCAGACCTAGTTGTCAGACAATACTCTTTTTGTACCAAATGGCAGAAATACTCAAAAGAAATTGCAGTTTGAGGAATTTAAGTAACAACATGGGGCCCATTTTCCATACTTTCACAGAAGTAAAAAATTGGATGAAGTATATTTATGTCCTCACATGTCATAAAACTAAGTGAAACTAAAGAATTATTTCCATTTTTCTTGCCCATGTCATTTTCACCTTTCCAAAACATTATTCTTATCCATCAAAACCTGGAGCATTACTTTCTATTCATCAATTTAAACATCTTGTTCCATCACTGGAGCATGATGACCGTGAGCTGTAAACAAGCTCTTAATGTCATAAGTTGTGAAAACAGACTATGATCATAATGTCTGAATATAACTGTGTTGGTTTCAATGTTCAGCAATAGTTTACATTATAGTGTCATGTACAAAAAGGTTTGAAATCCAAAATCTGTTGCTAATCAAATTTTTAAAACCCTTTCCATCAGAATATCCAAGACATCAATTTATGTCCCAAGCATTTTTTATCTGTTGCCCATTTGTTACTTTCTGGTTCTTGTTCAACAACGAGCATGTTTTCACAAAGAGTGGATGTGGTACCTGCAGGTTCAGCTGCTCGGTGGCCGTGCAAAGTCTCTGGAGAACATTCAGAGCGGGGTTGCTGCCGTCCACATTCTCAGAGTTGAAGTAGCGCTCAACAAACTTACTTGCCTGCTCTTTAATCCAGGCCTTAATTTTATCTCTACAAAGTAAAAAGAATTAAAGCAAAATGATAAAATCAAGCAAAAACATTGAGCGAATGCATCAACTAACAAGATCAAGCCGAATAAAAATTGATATCAAGTCATCAAAGTACCTGTTATTTGAAATAGAGTCTTTGGGAGGCGCTCTTGCCAGGCCGCTTACTCCGGCTGTGCGTGATGGCTCAGAGTTGGCATTGTTAGTTTGAGCTCCCAGCTTCCCCCAGGTCTTGGGGTTGAGGCTGGCCAAGAACGACGACTTGGGTGACTGAGTACTGGTGGGGCTCTTGGCTGCAAAGAAGACTAGCAGTTATGCAAATATCATCAAATGTGCTTTCCTTTCCAAAGGTTGAGCATTTCAAACACTCCACATAGCAGTGCTTTGACACTTACCCTGATTGTCTGCTTTATCATCGTCTCTTGGCGGAGAGTACTTAGGCCTTCTGGGTCCTCTTTTTGGAAGGCGTTTTCTCTTTAGGACATCACTTAGCCGCCTTAGTAAGAAACAAGAGAAGGAGGATTAAAATAACCATTTAATTTAAAAATTTGCACAGCTAAATGCCAAGAAATTTATCTCCAATTTGGCATGGAAGGCAGAATCCCTTCAAGCCTTTTTAATTCTCTGTAGAGTCACTAAGTGTGTGTCGTGAGTGTTTAGCCTCACCCCTGGGGACTGAGGTCCAGCGAGTCGTCCATGCTGTGCTGAAAGCTGGGGGAGCCCAGGTCAGGAGTTGCAATGTTAGCCGATGTCGTGGATACACTGGTGATTGTTGTGGTACAGAGGCTGGCAGTACCACTGGAGCAGGCCTTTGGGGGACTAGTGACAAGAAAGCTCTCAGACTCTGAAAGGTTCTTTACTTGATGCATTACACCTGAAAGAACAAAGATAAACAGTGTCATAAAAACAAGCAAGAAAAACACCCACATAAATATATCAAAAACTGCTTTTTAATTCTAAAAAACAAAATGAAAGCAGTCAGAAATATTCATTATGTCCTCTGCACAGGAGTTCAGTGATTTCTACTGTTTACTTTTACTTAAAAACATTTATTCAAAAATTAATTTTCAGTTCAAAGTCCATAAGTTAGTGCACAAACCTTCTCTTCTAAAATAGACACTGAAGACATCAGGCAGCTTCTGCATGAGGATCTCTGCCATCTGCAGAGATCCAACCACAATCTTCAGGTCCTGGCTGGACAGCATGGAGGCAATGTGACTGCAGAAGGAAACAAGTTAGATTACTCTCAATTCAAATCAATTTAAAACTGTCAATTGTTTGTTGCTTTGTTAGAAAAGCTTCAAGTATTTTCAATAAAACTTTATAGTCCTTCTTTATCATCCATTCAGTTTATTTAGAGACAATTCACAGCATTTTATCTCAAGGCACTTTTCCAAAAAAAGTCATTTTAAAGCATCCGTTCCAATTGACCTTAATTATTATTAATTTTATTATTCAAACCAATTTAAAAAAGTTTTCTAAGGAAACCCAGTAGATTACACCGAGTTACTGATTTGCAGTATTCACTCCTCCTGGACGTTTATGTAGAGACAGTAGATGATCGCTTGCATCACGTTGCTGAGTAGTTACCTGGACACAGCATGGTTCCTCAGCACATCCTTCAGCAGCTCGGCGTCAGCGAAGTAGATGATCCTGAGGATGGCTCTAAGGCACTTGTGTCGGACAGCAGGGCCAGCTGATGAGCTATAAACCTCATATAAGACCCCAAACAGTGTTTTAATAAAGCACTTCGCCAGCTCAGGGTCCTCCTTCATCAGCTGGGCTCTTGCATCTTCCCGGCGAACCTCTTGGTGACTCCCTAAGTTTTTTTGTTTTTTTTTTAAATGACAAGATGAATCATGTTAGTCAGGTCAGAATGTTTGGCCTCCATCAAGTAAGGTCATCACAGAGTCCCTGCCTCCTGGTCAAGGATGTGCTTCAGATTTACTGCAGGAAAAAGGCACTGAACACTGAGACACAAACCCATCAGGTAAAGAATACTGCCACATTAGAAGCAGGACCACCAGTGTTTAAATGCAGAGGTCATGCACTTTACATTACTCCTCTTCATATTTTCTGTTATAAATTGACTGTGTTCTATTTTCAGTTGTTTTTTGTTTATTTAATTTGTTGAATATCTAAAAGAACCTATGTTGTTGTATACATTTAAATGTTAGCATATTAAAGCTAAGTTGAAAAGGTCAGGTTTAGCAAAATAAACCTGACCTTTAAGGAGTAAAAAGGTTTCACAAAGAATATAATTTCATCTCAAGACTGCTTTAAAAATGTCTAAGATTAACTTATTCAGTTGTGATTAAAAAGCAAAGAAAATAGACAATACTATATGTTCCATTCTTTCCTTGTTCAAATACTAGATGCATATTTAGACACAATACTTTGAAAGTTCTTTGCCCATTGAAGCCATCAATTAATGAACATACAAAATATCTTGTGTTTCTCATAATCTAATAAAATCCTCATTGTCAAACAAATCTAGGAAAAAAACAAATGTTAGAACCTGTGTTAGGATTGGCAAGAGGATTAGGCTTCCTCTGGATACCACGTGCTGTTCCTGTGTCTTCATTTATCTGCTGCATAGAGTTGAAGTCAATTGTGTATACACGGCCCAGCGTTGACAAGCTGATCTCATCTTCTCCGTTCTGGTGGGCCGTCTGAGGAAAAGACAAATAATCAGCATCACAGACAGATGACCCTCACATTGTTGCACAAGCAAATATCCACTGATACTGCAACTCTGTAAGGAACCGTAGAGTCTAAAGGGCTTTTTTACCTCAATGATGCGGCTGTCGATGCGGTTGTAAGGATGCCACAAGCCCCGGTCATCCCTCCACTGCCAGATTGCACCTTCTGTTGTTTGAGCACTGCCTTTCTTCAGCATTGCATCAACTGCAAAGATGCCCTCTCTAGGAAGGCAGGGCATCAATTCACTGGATGGGAATGTGAAAAAAGGAAATATTTTAGTTTGTTCCACTCCACACTTCAGGTTGAGCCCCGCAGTGATTGTGGCTGCAGAAGCCAATTAAAAAATATATATGCATTTTAAACTCAGGAGGAAGGAAAATTAACATGTGTGGAACATGTAGTTGACATATTAAGTAGATGGGTCTTGTAAGGTTTGCAGCAATAACATAAAATATTCCAAGATATTTTTATTCAATTTATATTTAATTTAATCAGTTACTTTATTGCATGCCATTCCCTGTATTTAAAGGGTTGGCACCATCACATACAACAAAAACAAAAGATATTACCAAATGAGGGAGGTCAGCTCATAGAGTTCCTGGGGGCTTCGAGGTACGAGCTCAATTTGTTCCTGGCAGCTTCCATTTGAAGCACCGCACAAGAGGAAACGCAGAGTTTCTGCTATGTCTATTCAGAAGAACAGACACATATTCTTGTTTTAATCTCTCGTTTGTAGTTTATTTTCAAACACACGTCAAGATAAACACTGAATTCATGCCAACCTAGCACAAAAGTAACATTCTACAATTATTCAAGACTGTTTAAATTTGAGACATGAAAAACAATCCAATTTTTATGCTACTGTAGGCTAATAGTTTAGTGAAAAAAACAAATCAAAGCAATAACACCTGCTGAGGTGTGAGTTACTCACTTTGTTTCATAAGCTGGACTGCCAGACTTGGGCAGTTGGAGCACATCAGCGAGAGCATGCGCACAACCATAATAAACATCCCCGAGCTGAGAACGGGAGGCGTCACAACTAGCAACTGCTGGATGTTGGTCAACAGGTCCCTCGATGCCACCTGCTGCAGCAGGTTCTGCCAAATAAAATAGATGGAGAAAAACAACAAACTGTTAACCAAAAACATCACACACAACAAACCAGTTTCAGAAACACTCAAATACAGACCTCTTCGTGTTGAAAGTTGTCCACCAGTCTGGCAAAACAGAGACAAGTGCTTTCAACTGACTTCTTATCCTGAAAGACAAAGGAAACAACATTATATTTTACTGAAAGTGCTTTCTGAGTATTACTTTAAGCGCTGGCCAAGTGATAAGGTAAAAGTTGAAAATGTGAAATATTAAAATAGACACTTCACACCAAATAAAACCTACTCTATTAAGGATATTTCAAAATTTGAGTTTGGTCAGAAATATTTGAGATATTTAAATGCAAAAACTATTCAAATAAAACATGTCATTCTGTTTCCTTCTATACAATCTTAAGGTATTTAAATTTGTAAAGTCAAAATATAAACTTCACAATCTCAAATTGCATTCCAGGCTCCCAATCACATTGATTATCTTCATCTCGAACTGACCACACGCACCTGATGTGTAAGTCTCTGAGTCAACAGTGAGAGCGAATCATCAACAAAGTGGAACTCGTCTGGAGTAATGCTCTGGCAGCAGTTCGCTGCTATGGCCAACGCATTCCTCTGGGCATTGATGCTGAAGAACTCCAGGTAGAGGAGGCAGTGAGCCAGGCCCCTCTGTGAGGGAAAACATGTTTGTAACAGATTAGAGTAATGCTAGAGAATAAAGTAATCTGGAAGTAAATAGGGTAAAAGTAAAGTGTGTGCAATACGTACAGCCTGTAAAATTGCTTTGCTGTGTCGCCTTGACAACATTTCCAGGGCTGTGAGGGCTTGTTCTGCTACGTCTATGAACTGGATCACCTGAAGCTGCAAACAAGAAAAAAAAAAACTATTAGCTTTTAAAATATAAAAAACAGGGGAGTGACTGCAGAAAGAGTGTAATGCATTTACTTTCTCCAGGAAGACAGGAATAGCGTCAACCACGACAGCAGAAGAACGAGGAAGTGCCTCCATCATGTAAGTGAGCGCACGCGATGCATGATTCATCTTTATGCAACAAGCAACACAAAGAAGTCAGTTTTTACAGAAAAAACAACAAACTAACTTCACTTACAATCAAACAACTCAATCATACTTACAATTTCAAAATTATGCTCCATCTGTAACAGTGTAATCTGTAAAAGAAAGTGGAAGATACTTGGCTTCAATAAACTGTCAGCAAATCCATAATACATGCCAAGATAAAAATTAAATAACTACATTACAGAATTTTTCCTTAGAAAAATAAAAACAAAAACAATCAGTCTACTCTTGTCACCGTCATCCAGCTTGAAAAGTCAATGGGACTTACCAAAGCAGGCACCACACTCTTGACAGGAAATCCACCAAGAGTTTCCTCATTGCCCATCACCAGCAGCTGGCACATCTCAATGGCAGCTTGGAGCTGTTGAGACTCGTCCCCTGTGGCCTGAAGGCCCTGCAGCAGCTGCTGGGCCTTGGAACCTAAAACACGAAAATTTGGTTGGTAAAATTGATGGAACCCCGTTGGTTGTAGGGAGATCGTACTCACTGGCTCCACTGCCTATGGTCCTGTGAAACAGCTGCGACATGCGGGGCCCCAGGGGTCCAAAAAGATGTGGTGGGAGACCTCTGGCTTCCAGAAGCGCTATAGTGGGGAAGAATCATCAAGGTACATGGAATGAGGATGTTTATCTCTTTTTATTGCCATTACATGACAAAACCTGCGAGTTTAACAAACCTTGAAGCCTTCCCATTTCTGAATCATCAGACTCACTCTCTCCAGAAGTGGTCATGCCCACTGCTCCGGCAACTGAGCTTGAAGCTGGAAAGAAATACAGCATAAAAACTCATCAATGATGTCACCTTAAAAGTTACATCATTGATGTCACTTTTACAACAACTCTCAGAAATTTATTTGTGTTCTGTGATCACGTTTTGATTGCCATTTGGCTCTACAAATGGAGTCTAGTCAAAGTCACAAACTAAATTGTGGTTTAGGACAGTAATTTTTACCTGAAGCTCCTTGTGATGCCTCATCAGTGCGAGCAGCTGATGAATTGGCCCCATCTTGGTTGTTGTCGGAGTCAGCCATTTTCTCCTGTCGGCGAGCGTCGGCTGCCCCGCGCTTGCCCAGGCCTGAGCCCCGCCGACTACAACATGAGAAGAAACCGAATTAAAATGTCAGAATAGCAGGGAATGTAGCGCAAACAAAAACACAATATGCTTCCTGAATGATCTGATCTTCCCCACACATAACTAAATACAGGAGTGAACACACAAGACCGTTTTTCTTAGATGGTTGTCTACCAAAATATAAAACATTCTGCTAACTAATGATGTGGCATGCATCACCAATTAAGCAGCAAGTTACCTGGAATATTGTCAATGGAAGATTAAAGACTCACTGTTTGAAATCCCAATCAGCAGAAAAAAATAAAATAAAATACAAAATAGTATCTACACAAGCACCCCTCCCGACCCAACCAGGGACAAGGGTGTTAGAAAATGGATGGATGGATATCTACACCAGTCAACATTTTTTGAGGGGATCTTTCTGATACATCATTTATGTTTCAGCATTTTTGGTGCCGACTGAACCCGCCATGGTCACCATGTTACAAACGTATACCTCCAAAGCTGTACAGGGAATTTTAGGGGAATCTGTGGCTTGTTGATACCTAAAATTTAGGAAAACGTCATAAGAGTATTCCTGCTAACATGGCAATTTTGTTTGTAGGATAACTTGGAAAGAATGTAGAATCCTAAGTTGTTTGCCCACAACGATGCCTAGAATTTTAGCACCATTTTATAGCAAAATCAGGTTACTATATTACCTTAGTAATAAAAAAAATTGTTGTATATCAAACATGACTTAAATGAAACAAGTCTTAAAAAACATTTGACTTTGCAATTTAACGCCTTGAAATTGGGTCTTTGTCTCTTTAAGAAGCTCCTGCTCTTTCCAGTTCTGTCTTCAGCATGTCATCAAAAACAATGCTTCTCATTACACCATTTGCAACTTTTCTTAAGAGTGTTGGACTGAGTAGTTTGTACTTGCAGTTCCGCCAAGTGTTTGCCTATTGCTGCTGTCACTAGTCTGGTGGAGATAAATCGGGGCGTTGCAGAGGAGGGTGCTCTGTGAGGCTGAAGCTCTCGAGGAAATAGGTGGCACTTTGTAAGAGCAAGTGCTTAATTCCTCCACTCCACCCCCTAAATGGCTGCCATGGGAAATTAACGGGTTTCTCAAACGTGCATGAAATATTTAAATCAACACTCCAGGTATGTTTTTGATGAGGGAATAAAATTAAACATAATATAAAGCTCAAAAACTCAATTTTATATAAACACTTTCCACTTTAACAATGAATCAAAGTCATGAAAAGAGTTCCTACCTGGTGCTGGCACAGGAGCCCGTGGTCTTCTGGCGTGTGCTCCGCCGAAAACTGGGGAGCTCTGCTGGAGGAGACTCGCTGCGCTTCTTTGTGGATTTCCTCAAACCTAAGGGAAAACAAAAATGAGCATTAATTGCTTAGATGGATCTTATTCTTAAACTAGTCTAAGAATATATTTGATATGATGGAAGCTGTGCATCTAGATGCAAATAGAAAACACTGTTTCCCTTAAAATTTAAGGAAACATTTTTAACAGTTTATAGATTAACCATGTGGGGAAATATAATAAACCAAATGGGAGTTCCCCCCCTTCTGGTTCCATATGAAGTGCTTAGGACAAAGTTAGATGCAGAATACCGTCTCTTTTTTTGTTTTTTTTTGTTTAATACAGCACAGGACCTGTGCTGTCCATTTAGACCCCTATACCACCAGCCAAATGGGTTATTAATAGCAACACGACCATGGCCCTACGACAGAACAACCTTCATGCTAGGTCTGTGACTCATAACTCAGTGGTACAAATCTAAACACTAAAAAGTTTCAGAGCAAATAAATTGCACACAGGATGGTTTTGTACTTTATTTGGCTTGATATTCAATCTTGTGTTCTTTAGAATTGCTCAATCTTGAATATTTCCAAATTTCTGAAAATCTAAAGATTTTAAACCAGTTCTACTTAATTAGCTACACCTCCATTTAGTCTAGAAGGAAAAATATTTCAATTTGATCCTCATGTCAAACATTTTTTTGCTCATGCAGTAAAAAAGTAATAAGTAAATAATTATAAAGCCCACTCACCATCATATAAGTGTATCTTATAATTTAAAGAGTGATTAATTTATTCCAAATGTGATGAAGCTTTTTCCCCTTCTGAGAGAAGCAGGTTGTTAGTCCTTCCCTACCCTCAAACATACTTCACGTCAGCTGGTGGGCCAACACGTGAGAGCCAACTTAGAAGGGGTCTCACCATTTGGGTCAGAGCCTATGACACAGAGTCCACTTGAGTTACTTTCCTTTTACTCACCTAGAACAGCCTGAGCCCATGCTACCTGAGAAGCCTATGCCTCCTTCTCAATGTACACAATTTTGTTCAGATTAATTATACTTCTATATGTAGGTTGACTTTTTTCCTCTCTTACATCTAAGAATAATAGTGGGAGGAGCTGGAAGAAAGATATAGAGGCTTTGCATGACTCTCCAACAGTACAATGTTAGCAACAAAAAAAATACTTAGAAATAAATCCCTCATTTTGAACAACAGTATTCACTGTTACTTAAAAAAAATACAGCATATTCTGGGCAATGGATCATGTGACCATGACAACTGAACTGGAGTGGCTGTCAAGGTATCAGTCGTCTGTCTCAGGACACTACAGTTGATTTAGTTTCAGATGAAAGGTTGAACAACAGAAACAGAAGGAGAAAGGTTAACTTTCTAAAGACATGATAATGTGTTCTGGGGTCACCTCTCCTGAACCAGGTATTCCTGTTATGCACTTGTCCCACAAAAGAGGAGTGCAGTATTTGTGCTGATTCTGAGGTTGAAATATTCTTAAATCACAGAGAAATGATAAACCATCTTAAGCTTCACCTTAATAAAACTTTAAGGTATTTGAAACACAAAGTTATTAAGTCACTGTGGTTTACCTGATGTTATGAAAGCTTAACCTATAAAATCTGGCCTGCTGGAGGCAGGGTATTGGTTTAGATTACTGATTTTCTACTTCGTTTTACCATTTTCCTGTATTTTGACAGCAAATACCCTTTTCTTTCCAACAAAGATATTTTTGCTTGACAAGCATAAGCATAGCTTCACACAACATATAATAACCATAAGTCAATTACTTTAGAGACACCTCTAGACTCACTGCAAAGGTTTAAGTGGCTGAAGACAGAGCTCATACACAAACCTTGAAAAGGCAGCTGTTGCACTGATACAATACGTTCTTGTGCTATTGGCACATTCCCACCACCTGCTTAGCTTCAAGATACTGAATAGAAGTGATAATTATCTCCAGGTTGCTCCTGGGTTCAGAGCAGTTATAGATCGCCTGACGTCATTACTAACCTATTCTGTGTGGTGACGCACATATCAGAGGCACACAACCACCACAAACGATGGATTTTATATGGCAGGCCAACACAAAGTACAGCATCATTTTCAAGATTAAAACATACATATACATACATATAAATGGACTATGAAAATTGTTTAGCAAAATACATTTTTTTGGCATGCTTTGTATTTAAACCACTTAACTCTGATACCCTTAAATAAATGTCCAAGGCAATAAAATGTCTTGACTCCGAGTGGCCATTGTTTTGTCTTTTGTGTGTTTTGGATTCCCTTCTGTGGTTCTATCACCTTGCTTTCTGATTGGCTACAAGTCACAACAAACAGGCTGCAATCTTAATTGTCCTCAAAAAAAGACCAGAGACACTGCGCTATCAAGCCAAGACAACCTAACATGTTGAATATGGTTAGCAACCTCCCACCATGAAGCTCCACCTTTAGGTCAGGGATAATCCCAAATGTCCTGCCTGTCCACAGGGTCCTTCTTTAAGTACATTTATATTTCTATTGTTTGATTTGGGACTGCGTTCAGCAGTGGAAACACAGGGGGGATATAACTACCCCATAACAGACTCTCCAACACAGCTCTGTCACCATGAATGTGAGCATAAAGTCTGTACTGGCAGGTTGCTAGTAAAATAAAGATCCAAGGCTATTGAACAGTTTCAGTGGGCTGTTTATTTTATTGGTTATGTTTCTTCTGATTGTAAGACAAACATTTTGAAGGTGTCCAACCTTAATCTGAATCTAAGAATATATGGAGGGAGAAAAATATTAAGGTGATGGCATGAAATCCTTCCTTCAAACACCAAAGAAATTATCAAAGTTTCGATGGAAACAGAAAAGCCCGTCATGAATTTTTTGATTGCTATAATGTTAATTACGCTTATATTCATGATTGAAATCGATATGAACTGACATGCCATTTGCAATAAGATTTATTTGCTTTAATCAGAAATTATACTCATTTCATGTTACTGTAAGCAATTCCTACCTTTTCACCATCAGAAAAAAGGTTTTTGTTTCAACAAAATACAAATTTAACATTAAATCCGCCAGGGATTTAACAATAAATAATATTGTGCTGAACAGTAAATACGGAAGTAGTAGTTAAAAAGCTTCAGCTCCCAAATGAGTCAAAACTCTAAATGTTGTGAAACCAGACTTTTGCTGCTGCTACCGTAATTATATTTTTCTTCTCCACTGTAAAAACATTTAGGGTTTTTCATGGAGATACAGTTTTCATTCAGGTTTGCAGCTGTAAAACAGTTTTCTATTTTTCCATTAACAGGTAGCCTAGCAGTCAAGAATTACATTACATGTCAATAATCTGCAGAAGAATAATTCTGTTAAACTTCAGAACAAATGGTGCATTAACAGTAAAGGGGCAAAACTAATAAAATCTTCTTTTTTTTTTAATAGCTGGTCCTTCCTAAATGTTATTGACATGCAGTTGATGACAGCTACAGTTTTAAACAAACACATCCAGAGTCAGAAAACCTGGACTGAAGTCCATTATCACAGTCTGCCAAGTCAGATAATCTAAACATGTCTTGTACAACCTGCTTAATAATCCAAGCCAATGAATCATGACGAAAGCATTTAAATGTGTAAAATACCAATACGTGTAAATACAACATACTTGTCAAAGCATTTTTTTTTTTTTTGTATGAGAGCAAGATTATTAGCTGCCAGCTGGCTTTTTTTAAACATAAAAAAAATCTAAGCAACTGGAATAATAGAGAGTAGGACATTTGTGAAATTTGAGATGGGTCACACTAAGAATACTTTATCTGAATTTACAGTTTGGTCCATATCTGTTTTTGCCTTGTGGTGTAGATGAGCTTTAGCACATTTAATCCTAGGAGCCATTATAAACACATGATTCTAGTGGTTTGGGTGAACGTTTGTAACTGAGACTGTGATGGTAGTTTGCACAGAAATAATGGCACATTAATCTACTATCCAGGTCCATAATAATGAACTAATCCTCAACCAGCCAATCAAAAAGTATTATACATCTACCTCTTGCTATACACAAACACAAATTCATTTTCACACAACTTACTTGCTAGTTTAGCTTGTAGTCCAGATGGCCCAGGTTTGGAGGTCTCAGTTTTGGAAGTTCCAGGTAAGGAAAGTTTGGGTTTTGGCAGGTTTACTTTGGGGTTGAAGCGTGTTGCCCAGTCAAACTTTGAAGAGCTGGCGGTTTTGGCCTGCTCCTTGTCTCGTGTACTGCGACGCGGAGAGGGACTAGATGCTGATCTGGAACGACGAGCTTTTGTCTGATCTTTTCCCTGTTTTATACGAGCGCCTTGCGTAGCAGCACTGTTGGTGCCTGTGGTAGAGGAAGAAGAAGAGGAGGAGGCAGAGGAGGATGAGTCTGTCACGTTGCTACACCCAGCTTTGGCTGAGGCGGCCGATTTAGACGCCAGCTTGGTTGGTTTTGCAGTTCTGCCTTCGGTACAATTGGGTAGAGACCCAGCGGTGCTACTTAGACCTGGGAAAGAGTCTGATTTTTTCCGTTTCTGGACCGGAGAGGCCGATCTGGCCGCACTCTTCTTGCTCTGATTTCGACCTGTCGATGCAGGTGCCTCTGAAGAAGCCTGTCTCTTCTTGGACTTAGCTGGGCCTTTCTTGGTCTCTGAGGTATTACTTTTGGGTGGTGGGACCGATTTGGGCTTCTTGGAAGGGGTGGGCCCAAGGACGCTAATTTGGTCAGGAGCGTCGCTTCGTTTAAGCCCTCTGGTGCCCTCACTCTTTGACTGGTGGCCTGGTCGTTCCTGTTCAGATGTTCCCGCAGCCTGTGAGTCGTCTTGCAGCACTAATGAAGCCACTGATAGGTTAAGACCGCTTCTGTAAGGTAGCAAAAAAATAAAATAAAATTAGCTGGCAGAATTATTTAAATCAGAAAAATAAATTAAAGAGATTATTCCAAACTAAAAGTACAAATGTGTAAAATACAAGTTGCAAAGAAGGATGCAGTTCAACCTTAGACACATATACACTAAGCACCAAGTAGAAAATAGGGGTACCTTCTTGAGCTGTGCCCTCTGGACTGGCCAGTGGCTGAGCTGGCAGTGGCTTTGGGAGCCTTAGAATTAGGTCTTCTACTTTCAGGTGGGGAATTTGGTTTATGTTTTACCTGCTCTGACTGCAACCTGTAAGGTTGGACATTAAAAGAGCAAGGAACAGTGTGGGTTTCTGGAAAAAGGCCACATAAAAAGAATTTATGAATCCCTAAATTGTCTTAAGACAAAAATGCCAATTCTTTTTGTCACCAGCACCTCTGGAGTAACCAATAAAAAGAAAAGAAAAAAAAAGAAGCTAAAATAAGAGTTAACCACATCTGACTACGAAAGGAAAGCAACATATGTCTCTTTTTGTAAAGGCACATACATAGCCATTCACCAATCAGTAAAGTTCCCTACAATGTTTACAAAAGTGAAAACTCTTCTCAAATAAACATCAGTCTTGCTGGTTGGTTTAATCAAGAAAAGCAGATGGGGATTTTATTAATTGAGAAAGTATAAAGCAAACACGCAGACAGACTCACCTTCCAGCTGCTGTGTGGTCTTGTGGCTGGGCCGCAGCAGTGTTCCTCTGTGAACGGCGCAGTGACCCCCCTGGATTGGAATTAGGCCGGTTGGACATTGGCACCTCTCTCCTGAAGGGACATACCCTTTCTAGACACTACCATTCACTAAAAAAAAAGAAAGCGAGCAGACATGAGCTCATAAAAAAATCATAATGAAAAATGAAGAAGTGGCAGCATGTTTATAGCATTAGGCTACAGCTCCCTCTTCATGGTAATTTCAAATGCCCTATTTCACAAAAGGCACCTTGATCAACATTTAGAAACTCCATTACAAAAAACTAAAGAAACACTAATCTGATTAGTGGTCCTGGGACCTGTCTTGGCTAATAAACCGCATGTATGCAATCTCAAAATCACAGGTAACGACAAAATTTTTGATCCAAGTCTACAAATGACTTCATTAATTGTATGTAATCTATATTCCTTTGATTCAAAAGTTAATTCAAGTCAAATGAATCTCTTCGAATAGAAACGCAATTAAAGCATTTTTTAATAGCTAACTATTATTTTTACAGCCATGCTTTAAATCACTGAATCCCCTATATTTACACTCTTGTTACATACTGTGTGTTTTCACAGTTTCTATCAACATATTGTTTACACCATATAACAAACCGGATTTTCTTTACATCTCTACCTCTGGGAAAAATGGATTTGAGGTATTCCTGTGACAAAATATTACCCAGCATTATTATAAACAGCTGCGTATTTTTCTGAGCTTCAGTAATACAGGATGCATGCATGTCAAAATACACATACATAGATCATAAATATTTTTTAATAAGTTTTAAACAGAAATAAAATGGCATAACCATTCCATAATAGATCATATTTCTCTGTCATGAATATTAGAAATAACAAGGACAGCTTGCTGTAGAAAATTGTCAGTTTAAATAATGATAGAGAATTTCATATTGCAGCACGAACAATTTGCATATAACCTTAATTCACATGAGACAATTGATGAGGCTGAACATGAACATATCCAGGTGGATTTGATATTTGCAAAATAATACTAACTTACCACCTAAATACTTTTGGCATACAAAACAATTACCACCAAGAAATAGCAAATTAACTCACGATTTATCCATGATATAATGAATTCTGATGACAAAATACGCCACATTCCCGGAGCTCACAGGGCCACGTTAGGCCTACACTGACAGTGCATCCGTGTCTTTGTTATTCGAGCACTCTGACAACTGGCACGCCACTCGCCAGTAATGTGATTAGATTTACACAGCAAGTGGCTGACATTTTTAATCGCCATCGCGTTTGGTTCGCTTTCACAACATAACCAAGACACCAACCGCGTCCTGTTTAGTACCTATGATTTCCAGAGGCCTGCATTTCTGACGTAGTTGTTTAGCATCACCGAGCAACGTTAGCATGTTGAGCCAGTCATTCCCTTCCAATCTCATACGTTTTGACAGCAGCGAGTTCACACTGTATGTTCTGCGGTCAAAAGTTACCACCCTAAACACGAAAACCACAATACGAATGGTACCTCAACGAGAATATAACACATTTGAAAGCCTAAACAGTTAAAAGCTACGCTGGCTAATTTAGCACTGGTTGCATTGAACTGCGTAGTTTGAGTACCGGTGTGTCAACCTATTTAGACACTTAACCAATAGGTAGGTTTAAACTACTATCTCGTTTGTAAGTTGCTTCGTAAACGAAAAAGGATATAGTCTTAAATAAACTACAAAGACAGCCTCCCAAATTAAAAATGTAACTACTTGTGATGAGCTAGGCACCGAAAATGGCAGCATCGGATGGACCGACAGCGGTTTGATGTAATAAAGCTGTGGGGCTAGCTAGGTTGGTATTCGGGCTATTATGACACACAAGTATGGCTGACAAGTTTTAAGAAAACGAAAAGAGACGTGATGGCCCAAAATACGTTGGTCACATTTTATGATGATTGGTAGAGGAATCAAATTCAAAATACACGACTGTCATACAACAAATACAATGACTAATTCTTAGCCTCGGTGTCAACCTAGTTGTTGCGTACAAGCTAGCCAACCTTTACAAATATGAGAACTGAACCGATGTTTTCTTAGCCTATAAAAGGCCAAGGGCTCCCTTTCACTGCACCAATGTCTGGGGCTTTAGCTAATGCTAGCCTGGAGAAAATAAGTTGTCTAACAAAGTGTAAACAAAACGCATAGTTTGTTGTTACAGTTGGGCAAACAGAACCAAATAAAGCTAAAATCTTAATACCGTGGCTAAACTGACAAGGGTCGAAGCTAGTTAATTATTAGCAAGCTAATATGAGCTTAGCCATGCAACATAGCTTTTTTTTTAATGGCCGTTCAGTAGTAACCTGACAAAATAGAAAAAAAAAATACATTCACAAGTAGCTGGTTGCTATTAAAAATTATAGTTCTCCGATTTATGAAATACTAACCTTATCAAAACAGAATTAGCCACCGCAGGGCAGTCACGTAGGTTACGTTAAGCGACGTTAAATCATCCAAGAGCGTTGTAGCTAACCTTGGCATGCTAATCAATAAGAGCTTTCCTTGTTGTCACTGGCTAGCGCTTTGCCAGCTCGACAGAATGGGGTTCACGAATAAGAGCTTAAATACACCTCACAAACACGTGAGTTCCTGATTAAATACAATAAACTCCAACTCAATTAACTAGTCACACAACTAAAAGGTAGCACGACCTCGCTAGGTTGCAAAAAAGAAATGGCCACTGATACATTTTAGACACAAAAAAACAGGAAAGCAGGAAGGGAGTTCGGGATGACTCTACGACACAGAATCAAAATCCTATTGATACAAATCGATAATAAATCATTTCTAAAGACTGATGACTGAGATGTCACTTAAAATGTAAATATTTCACATATTGTTGTTACCTATTTGTTCCAGTGTTGTAGTTGTAACAGACTGTGCACTGCTCCTCTTTTCTCTCTCTACCCCTGCTAGCTTCGTATCAGCTGAGCGGCCTACAACTGCAATATACATCCGCGTTATTCATCCGCTGTGGAACTAGATACCCGTGATTTTCTACATCAGCTTACTGCGACTAGGCAGAGACGCTTCGCCTACAAATAGCAATTTTTAGTCTAAAATATCAATACAGCGCTGCTGAAAAGGAGGGAGTTTTATCTGTAAATATTCAGCTGTGATCAGTTAAACTCTGGTGATACTAGTTTGTCACAAATATTAAGTATAAATTCGCTGGGTCGTGAACCCCCCTCACCTCCTCCAACTTTCGTCTCTCTCTCTCTCTCTCTCTGAATGTATAAAAATATAACTCTGTTAATAATTTAAGTCATCATAATTATTTTTCTGTTGCTCAAACGTACGTCCACTAATCGTATTCCTCTGCCGTTGATTTATAAATATATATATATATATATATATATATATATATATATATACACTGTTATATTTATTGTTATATTTTAAATGTGCGCCCTGAAATTTTGGCTTTGAATCTTTCAGTGTAAATGTGACAATGAATGCATTCTATTCTATTGAAATAGAGCTGTTTTCTTGTTGTTGTCATGGTTACAGTGCTGCGTCCAAAATGGCGTCGTTGCTTGGGGAGAAGCTGTTTGAAATTTCTGGCCAGGGCCCAGCGCCCTCTAAAGATTTTTACAATTTTGTGATTACCAGAAAGGAGGTAGGGTATGTCTTGAGCATAAATGCACACACTTGAGTGAGTTCTCGCACGTTTTTACACATCTTGAATTCAGATGTTACTGAAGTAACGATTTTCTTACTTTGATTTTCCAATTGTCTGTCTGTTTATTTGTTTCATTTAAGGTCATATTGAATATATGGACCATCTCTTTGCGACGTGAAAGTAAATTTAGTGCTCCAAAACAGCTGAGGTCAACTTGTCCTAATTTTCTACAGGACAAACATCTTCAGGGTAAGATGTATTTATGCCCTTAATCTCTTTTTATGGTTAATGTTTAAGCTTGACTGAATCACCTTTGCTATGTAGAACTCTGTCTGGTATAATTATTGTTCCATAAAATAAATATTCAGTTGACTGAGGATTATATCTTTCCTTATAGGGAAAATTGTCATTCCTGTTACATTAGGAATGAAGCCACAGATCAGTAGAAAAAAAGTATTCTAAAAGTCTGAATCCACCTTCAATTTCTTAGTAATTTATTTCGGAGAAGCCAAACTATTAACACTTTTGCGGAAAATTATTATTAACTTGCTAACCACATCTTAAAAATTTGGTACCCCATTTTGAAGGTTTTATTTTGTGTCAACGTGTAAAACTCACCTGCAGCAAAGACCCAGATTAAAACCTCTATGAAATTTGAAGCAGCACAAACAACTTTGATCTTATAGTTTTTTGATAAAAAAAATACTTAGCATACCACAGTTTTCAAGCATATATTGTGCCATTCCTATGTGTATTGACACCCTTGACAAAATCAGGAAAACAACAAACTTTGGTTTGTGTAAATTTATTCACCAAATGAAAAAAATATCACATGAAGATATAATTATAATTGTACAATGTTACCACAATAGTGTCATCGCCAATAAGTGGGGCAATAGTGGCGAGGGAGGTAGGAATTTGTCCTGTAATCAGTGGGTTGTTGGTTGCTCATTGTTTCTTTGGGCAAGACACTTGTACTTCACCCACCTTGCCTGCTGGTGGTAGTTAGAAGGGTAGATGGTTCCAGTGTAGCAGCCTCACTTCTGTCAGACTTCTGTGGCTACAGTCAAGTAGCTTGCCAACATCAGTGTGTGTGTGATTGAGAATGATTGATTTCATTATAAAGTGTCTTTGAGTGTAATAGGCACTTTAGTTATGGACAGTGGAAGTGGTCATAGGGGACCAGGTAGTTGTGTTGAAGTATAACTTTTTGTGTACTCAGGAGGGTACTCAGGATATTTTGATACATTGTGGCCCATTTTCTCAATAAAGCTAACAAAGATCAGTTTCAGATGACAACATTTCTGAGCTCTGGTGTCCTGGAGGAGACAAGGTTGATAAGTAGCCTTGGCTTCTGGTAGTAAAGAGAGACATCATTGGGAAATATAAGCACTACCTATAAAAGGTGTGCATGATTTCTTAAAGTCCTGGTCTTAGATCAAATCTGTAATTTAAGAAATACAGTTTCTTTCAGCTGATCAGTGTTGTACGCAAAGAAGCTGGGCTAATTGTCTTCTAAAATACATTCTTGGTTCAAAAACATGTATTTATACCTTTCAAATAGTGGGATGTTTGACATGTTTTGAAGATTTACCAAGCAAACCTGTACCATTAACAAAAGACAGTCATTAACAAATGTGGTATACTTTAGCATAACTGTTTGCTAAGTTGTCAATAACAATATTTATGTGAGTTTCCAAGAAATTACCATTGCCACGATACATGTCCTTCATAGATGATATTAGCAATGTTTTTGGTGAGAAGATCCTGGACTACTCGCTGTCACTGTGCCAGGGAAACTACGACTATCTTGATCGCATACCGGATGACTTACTGCTCAGAATCATCTCCTTCCTACAGCTGAAAGAAAGATTTGTGTTGGCACAGGTTTCCAAAAGATTCAAAATAGTAAGACCCTTGCAGAACATCAAATTTACAATAATGAGGTTGCTGGATTTGCTTTATTTTTAATCATTTGCATAATTGTACATTAACTGTCACACCTTCTAATTATTTTAACAATCCTCGTCTTCCTGTCGTGGGGTCTAACTGGACCATAGCTCTGCGACTCTGAAAAGTTTTGGGAACTGCTTGTGAAGAACGACTGTCCTGATTACCACTCTGACATGGAGGACTTAGGAAGAGCCCTGGGATGGAAGATGACCTTTTTTACCTTTTTTCACACTGATGGCACCAAAAATAATGACATCAACAACAATATCGACTTCAACAGCAATGACACCAGCAGCAATGGCGCCGAAGAGCAGCAACAATAAACAGCAACACAACTGATGTTTCTTGTTATTTTTTTTGTGAACAAAGTGAAAAAAAAATGTGCAAAAGCATTCTTAAAACAAGTTAGTACTTTCATATTGCCAACAGTTGCATTTTTGAAAAAATGTTTTAACATTATTCAAAATTACAGGCAACTTAAATTATGCTACATAAAAATTTATATAATATATATATTTTAAATTAGATCAAAACACAAGGTAGCGAAATACAATCAAAAGATCTTAAATGCTTGAATCCTGCTGACATCAGATCAGAGGACAACGTCGAGTCACAGACTTCCTGTTTACATTTGAGCAAATTATTGTAGTGCCCTCTGGTGGTGGTCGTCACGACTAGACGTTGTCTTTGCCTCCCTCATTCCACTTCAGTGTGTTACCACTGTGATGTGTTCTTTCAACGAGCCAGCAGAGGGAGCAGCACAGCAGTGAAAGCAGGATGATGATGTAGGGAGGAGGAGGAGAATCAAGAAAAACAAACCCTAGGGTGGCGTGTGCAAAACAAGTGCTGTAGTTCTGGTTACCATTTCCAGGCCTAAGTGATCCTGCCTTGAAATTTTAGGCAAATCTCCTTTCATGAGCATCTGCTTCTGTCCCAAGAAAGCTACTGTAACATTAGATGATGGTATGAACTTTTTTCAGTTTTAAAATAGCCGTATTGTGTCACAGAATATTTAAAAAGTTGTAATTTGACTTATTTTTTTTGTTTTGAAAGAAAGGCAATAAGACAAAAAAATATCTCTTATTAACAAGGAAACAGACAATTTGGATTTATTTTAATGATACATTAAACACTAGCTCTCCCTCTATGATTTGACATGGCCACACTCAGGCCTCACTGAGGTATTATGGCCTATTATTAGCCTCTCGCACAGACTTCTCAGCTGAGACTGTTCTGGGAGAAAAAAAAGTTCATTACATAACAATAAAGGATCTGTCTCCTAGACTCACTTCCTGAATACCAGAGCAGCAACCGGGCCTCAAACTAAGGGAGAACGGAAGCCCCATCCATTTGTTTGTTGGAGCTAGGCTTGTTGTTTTCTGCTTATTCCTTTCCCCTTTTTTTCTGCTCCACACATTCGCTTCACCACCCCTCCTTTTCAGGAACTCTTTGTAGGTCAGTGATGCAGCCGGAGTGACGCAGCACTGGCAGCTGTCTCCACAAGGCAACTTTGCACAGCAGGAGCAGGAAAATCTCTGCCAGAAGCAAAGTCCACACCGCCAGCAGCTATGACAGAAGATGGGAAAGGCCTAAGATGGACCAAGGCAACAACGGAGGCTGGGTAGTCGCTCTACCCTCCTGCGCCTAAACAAACAGCAGAGAGACTTCCACTGCGCCAGAGACGGGCCCAAAGCAAGACCTTCCACACAGAAACGGTTTTTAATAGGCGACTACAGGTATGGGTTCTTATTACAACAGCAAGATGAATTCTCCTGTGCATAAACCTCTTTGTTAACTGGGATTGCTTTGTATAAGGCCTACTAAGCTTGGTGCGGCGGTGTTTGTCTTCCAGCCGATGAGTGTTCCCACAGGCCACAGCTGGGATCACTGAGCCACAGAAGCATAAAGGCCTGTATATTTTTCCTGTTGTTTTAAACACTTCCTGGCTGTGATGTTAGGGCTAGATGGTGAGATTCCTCTTATATAATACAAAACTTAACCCAACATATAGAGCATATAAGGATTTAAAGTATAAACTGATTTTTTTCCTACCCAGCTGCCATTTTGTTTCCAGTTTAGATGTAGATATTGAATGTGAACAGAGTGATTCTTCTTAAAGCCGTCAACAGCAAACATCCGCTAAAAGATAAATATCATGGCACAATGGCTGAAATAGCCCACAGGTGAAATATTTTGCAGTTTGACGTAATTTACTTAACTTATGCAGGAAAGTGGTGGCAATGGTGGTGACATGGGTCAGAGTTCGTCCTGTAATCAGTGGGTCCTACCCGTATATGTCATTGTGTTCTTGGGCAAGACCCTTCACCCATCTTGCCAGCTGGTGGTGGACAGAAGGGCCAATGTCGCAATAAAGCAGTCTTGCCTCTGTCAGACGAGAGTGCAAGAATGGGAATGACTGATTTCATTTAAAAGTGTCTTTGAGTATCCTAATGAAGCACTACATAAGTCTGATATCACAAAATGGCACCCATCAGAAAACATTTCAAATGGCAGACCAACACAAAGTAGAACATGAAGGGGAAGTAAATCACATCTATGTTAGAAGTGTGTTATTCCTATGTGTCTTTATACATGTGCTGCTTTTATCAATGATTTACCTCTTGGCAGCCCTTAGTGGGAGCTGCACACAGGTTAGTTTGACCTGTAGTGAACGGAGTTATCTTATCCTGACCTGTGAGAAGTTCTTATCTTTTTGTTCTCACAAAGCAACTTTGGGGTAAATGACATTTGGCTTAACAGACAAAACAGAAAACACAAATGTCAAGGAACACTTTGTGTTTTTGAATATAGAGCAATTCAGTAAATGTTACATTTATTTTTTTCCAGAAGATTTCTTTAGATCTCTCAGCCTTAGAATCATTAACACCATTTTATATTTGAGTTTATTTAGATTTTGTTCAGATATTTTAGTTTTCCTGTTCTAATTTTTGCTGTCAGGTATAAACATTAATGTCTAGAAGTACATTTAGATTATTATCCAGATATTATCATATATCATCATACACGTTTATCTCAATGGGCTTGTGAGGGGTGCATGTGCCTATCTTCAGCTGTCAACGGGCGAGAGACCAAGTACACCTGGACAGGTCGCCAGTCCCATTTATAATGTTTCAAATGCAACTCTAAACAGGTGGGTTTTTAGTCTAGATTTAAAAGCACTCAGTGTTTCAGCTGTTTTGCAGTTTTCTGAAAGTTTATTCCACATTTGTAGTACATAGAAGCTGAATGCTGCTTCTCTATGTTTGGTTCTGGTTCTGGGGATGCAGAGCAAACCAGAACCAGAAGACCTGAGGGGTCTGGAAGGTTGATACAGCAACAGCAGATCTTTAATTTATTGTGGTGCTAAATCATTCAGTGATTTATAAACTAACAAGAGTATTTTAAAGTCTACTCTGATCTAAAGGGAGCCAGTGTAGGGGCTTTAGTACTAGGGTGATGTACTCTATTGTGCTGGTTTTAGTGAGAACTCAAGCAGCAGGGTTCTGGATCAGCTGCAGGTGTCTGTCGTTTTTTAGGCAGACCTTTAAAGACGCCGTTGCAGTACGGTAATTAGTGCGACTAAAGATAAACGCATGGATGAGTTTCTCTAGAACTTGCTGGGAGTCGGACATTAGTCTTCTAATCCTGGCAATGTTCTTCAGGTGAGAAGGCCGACTTTGTAACTGTCCTTATGTGGCTCTGAAGCTTCAGGTCAAGGTCCATCACTACTCCCAGGTTTCGGGCCTGATCGCTGGTTTTTAGTTGTAATAACAGAAGCTGTGCGTTGACTCCAGATTGTTCCTCTTTAGGTCCAAAGATAATAACTTCAGTTTTGTTTCTGTCCAGCTAGAGCAGTGTTTCTCAATTCCGGTCCTCACGCCCCTCCTGCCCTGCATGTTTTAGGTGTTTCCCTTCTGCCACACACCTGGATTGAATATGTGGCTGATTAACAGGCTTCTGCAGCACTTGATGGTTATGCAATCATTTGAATCAGCTGCTCTGGAATAGAGGTACATCTAAAACATACAGAGCAGGGGGGGCTGAGGACTGGAATTGAGAAGCACTGAGCTAGAGAAAGTTTTGACACACCTGTCAAAGGCTGTAAAGGTCCACTTTCTAATAGGACGAACACGGTAAAACAAAGTTAGAGCAACAACAGAATAGTTCAGAAAGCACATTCATGGGTTTGTATGTCCCTGTCAAATTTCAGACTCAAGTACAATTTAGAATCTATGACAAGAATTAAAAAAAACTGTGTTCACAGATACGCTTCACTCAATTTGAGGGGCAGCTTTTAGAAATTATAATAAGAAAAAAATAGCCAAAAGTTTCAGTTTCCTGATTCACAAACCTGATGGAGACATATCCCCAAAGACCGGAAACTGTAACAGCAGTGACAGGAAGCTCTACAGTCTACAAAATACTCACTGATCTGAATACAAACACAAGCTACACATTTCAGATTTCAGACATTTTAAAACAAATCAGTTTCCTTTCACTTCAAAACAATTCCATTATTTATGTCTATTTATCTCTGAAAAAAAAATCGATGACATACACTAAGTTTATGTTTATTTGTTGTAGTTAAAAAATGTCTTTAAAGGATCCGTACTACTTTCTTAAATAGGTCTCCAAACCTAGAAGAGACTGACTTTGGAAGAAAGAGTTTTGCATATTTTTCTACCAGCATCAAAAATAGTTTATAGCTTTGCATTCATATTTGCTACGATACAAATAATAAAAATAGATAAACAACTGATCATAAACAACTGTTTATCATATTTTTTTTAAAAAACACACACACATAAAGTGAGAAGTGTCTTCTTTGCATTTAGATGCAACAAGTAAGTTTATTCTTATAGATACTGCACCTGCTCTTTCACATCAGCAGCCATGTAACATCACTGGTCCGGTTAAATGTAAGTGCTAGTCAGGATGGGAGGGCCTAAGCAGTTGCTTCTGTCTTTAGAGGCTAGTGGAGAGGCTACCGAGCCACGTTGTGTGTTTGGCTTCCTCCCCTCCCCCCTCGTCTGCAGTGTTGACGCATCTGCTGCTTTCGCATCAATCAGCAGCCTCTATATAGGTATACCCCAAGTCGCTGCAGAGAGCACGGTTTGTTTTTATCTCAGCCAGAAAAAGCACCGCTAAACATCTGGACTGTGATTGCTGCTTTGCACAACACAGCGGCAGTGTGTGTCATCTCGTCTTTGCTTCAGCTTTATCTATTCTAACCACAGCGACTGTCAAGGCATGGGCAAAAGGCAGGGGTGCGATATACTGCTGCACAGACAGAGACTGTGTGCACCAGCAGATGGTGTGCTGTTATGCATTTAAGGTGCATATTAGAGGGCTCATGATGATTTATATTTCATGCAAGGCATTGTCCTGTAAAAGCATGCGTCAGGCTCCACTTGGATCTAGTTTGCGGTGCTGGGGAGATTTAATACGGCATTCGTTATTCGGCTCAGGACCACTCGCTATGAGCGCTCACAGTAATGCAGCTGAGCGTGTTTTCTGGCTGTGGGATGAAGAACAGAGCTGATGTGTGATGTAGAGCCCTGCATTTCTCCGCTCTCCCTACAGCTCTCTGCAATGCTTAATAAAAGTTGCCGCTTCCTGCTTAGTGGCTCCAGAACGAAAGCGTCAGTTGCCCAGCTAGTACATGGGACAGACCTATGCTCCAATTTAGCTATATTCTGCAAAAAAAAATAAAAAATTTTGTTATTCCATTCGCTGTAGAGCTGTAGGACATAGGAGGGTAGGGCAGCTCTAGCCCAGGACCCGGGCTGCATGGATAGAAGCGATAGATGCTGGAGCTGAAGTCATCTGCACACTGATGAGAGGGAGGGAGAGGAAGAAAGACGTCAGAAAAAGCTCGGCTTCAGACACCACCACTGTTCAGCGACCATCATAGGGAAAAAAGTACTTTCGCCTATCTCTTATGAAACTGTTTTTCGTGTATCACTGTGTGCATGCCAGGCCATAGAGAAAGGGATACTGAACAGTATTGTTTCCTGTTCGCTGTGCATCATTTTCTCTGATTGACTAAGGTACGTTTTGCATGCTTACCCTCAAAATCTAACCTGCTTGTGTGTGTATGTGTGCGGAAGTATGCCTTGCAGAGCTGAAGAGGGGTTTTTTGCTTTGACAGTTTGTTTGTCATTTTATAATACTTTCTGTATCTTGCTCTGTCATTTCTCAGTTTGTGGTTTGACCTCAGGGGATTTCTATTTTTCAGAAAAAAATATAAAAGCAAATGATGTCTTTGAAGGTAAACTAAGTCGGGGTGTGGCAAATTTAAAAAAAAGCAGCGATAACAAGTTAAGAAATTCCGCTCAGCATGTGGCTGCAACAAACCATAACAACTGATGCAAACTGTAAAAAATGAATGTGGTGGATTGAAGAAGCTTCCTGGAGGGAGAGGGCGATGCTGATCCACAAATAGCGCAAAAAGATGAACAATTCTATATGTTCGGAACATACTTCTCCATCAGATAACGCTGAAATATCCGAAAGTCCATTTTGTGCTGCAGACACAAAGACTCTCAGACCTCGGCAAGCAAAAGACAAAGTATAGTCAGCTGGAGACAAAGGCAAACCTCCATTGCTTTGTGCATTTCTGCTTGCAGCAGGGTTCCCAAAGAGGGCACAGTGTTTTTTTTTTTTTAACAAGAGGTAAACTGAAACCTCTGACAGCAGTTACAGTCGATTGCCGTCCGGCTGAATTCCAATAAGTGCTGCGCCATAGCATGTTGCCATGACAACGGAGGCCCGTCTGCGATAGAAGGCAGGAGGTTAGTTGTATTTTCAGTCGTCTGAAAGGCTTTACAGACACTGGCGGCCATATTGTATTTGGTACACATCACAACATTAGAATTAAAGAAACCTCTCTGGTAATTACCAGCGTCTTCCTAAGAGGAAACAGTATTCTGCATTTAAAAACAATTAGCAAAACATGGCAGTGTTAAAGACATCAGCGTGAATGTTATTTACAATTTATAAAACTAGAGATAATAAGCATAACTTAAGACAAAATATGCGGATCAAGAGAGATAATGCTTTGATGTTTTATCATTAGGTTTCAACAGTTTTAACAAAAATGCATTGTTGTTTGGCACATTAAGCCTCAAGTGCTCCTAGAGATGTAATATTTAATACAGCAGTTGTAATTATACCTCTGACGACATTAAAGCGCAAAGTGAAGCTGTAAATAGCAGCAACACAAGTGGATGCATGATGCATCATGTATAAATAACGAAGAGTGTCTTAACATGAACAGCCAGCCCGATATGCAAAACAAAAATGACTCAGATTGCACAACCCCATGAGAGGCTCACAGTGTTAAGATAATACTCATACATTCAAATAAATGAATGTGTGGTTAGCTCAGTTCAATGTAATTTATAAATCTAACTGATCTCATTTAGTTTGTCATCACAGCATTTTCTTTTCAGTTTTTATTCTGTCCTAATGCACACCAATAGGATGAAGCAAAGAAAGTCTCCAAATCTAAGTCTAAAAATCTAAAAATGTGCTTCATTTTATCATACTGTCAGCTATGATTTCTATCATCAGCTCTTAAATGATTGTTCAGCAGAATGAAATATAAGCAGTGATTATTTTTGAGGCATGTGAAAGGAAGCCATCAAATGTGAAGATAGGACAATATGACTCATCATCACAAAAGTAGCTACTTCTCTAAAAAAAAAAAAAAATCAGTAAAAAAAAAAATCCCTACTGAAATATACTTTTTACTGACAATGCAAGAACATAAATTATAAACAAAAATTTTGTAATACTTTCACAAGACAAGAATTTTTGAATGGCAGTCAACAAGCATGAACTCACTGTGAGATTCCCAAGTCGATGCAGAGCACAAGCATAAAAGAAATAAGCAAAGCCAAGCATTTCACTAGACCTGCATAATATCTGAGAAACATTTAACTGTGGTGGTTTTGATTGCATTAATTATGACTAATCCACATTTTCTGACTCTTTTGTACTTTTTCTTCATCACATGGTACCACTCTTTGTGAGCTTTAGCATTGTGACCATTAAAAACATATGCCAATGGTGGACATGAAGGGCAGTGCAAGTCTATCCAAGAGGCCAAATATATTATTGACATGCAGAATATGGATGCATGGCACTATGTGGAAATATAAAATGATGCAAAATATTACATCATTGCAATAATTGCAATTGTCATCAATAATTGCAATTACCTGTGATGCCCAGCTCTACATTTTATTGTCTCGATTTGGGTACAGTAGTTTTTACTTCCCCACATTTATTTAATAATCTTTAAGCTTTATTGAATAAATAACTTTATATGTAAAAAAATTACTCTCCTCCAGATCTGTTGCACTCTAAAGTGGTTTAGTTGATCAATTCAGGTAGCTGAAATTAAACGAAAACTCACATATCCAGAAACATAATATAGATCCTTCATTCAGTTATCATCGATCTTAGTTGTGACTGACAAATGGTTCAGAGAACATGTATCACTAGCTACACCTTATATCATTAGCTATGCTCTTACTCAAACAGGTAAGAGTAAGATGAATCATTTTACTCTTAAGTGTGCTCTATAATAACATGCTTTCTTTAAAATCCTAAAGACTGAATTCAAGTCAGGCAAACTTGGAAGCAGGCTACATTCTTTATGCATAAAATGGTTTGGAGGTCATCAGGTTTAAATTCAGCAACTGTTGATAAAAACTGGCACTCCGTGTCAGAATGTTGCTGCCATCTAGTGTTAAAACAGAAAAAGTGCTGAAAGGCTTTAAAAAGGAAATAATCACATTTCATAGTTTTACAGTTATCGACTTTACTACATGTGGCGTAATAATTTCTTATTTTTTCTTTTTTAGATGACTGCAGTGAGCCTATGCATCCAAACCTGATGGACAGCACACACCCTTCTACTGTGCTGAGCAAGCTCAATGAGCAGCGGACACAAGGCCTCTTCTGTGACGTTACCATCGTAGTAGAGGATGTGAAGTTTCGGGCTCACAAAAATATCTTGGCTGCATGCAGCGGATACTTCAGAAGCACTCTGACAACCACAGATACATGCAGCTCCAGCCAAGTCCTAGAGCTTATGGACCTAAAGTCTGAAGTGTTTGCCTGTATCCTCAACTTTATATACTCCTCAAAGTTGACATCACTTGGTGAAGAGAACAGAGGGGGACTTGCAGCAGCTGGAAGAAGACTTGGAATTCCTTTTTTGGAAAAGCTTGCGGACGAAGAGCAGCAGGATGAATGTGTTAGTCCTAGAGACTCGTGTGCAAACACAAAATCTTCAACAACAAAGAAGGAAGCTTCCAGGCGTGAGGAGACAGACAGTGCAAGAGGACCTCGCATTACCAATGCCTTCTCTATTACTGAAATGTGTCCTGGTAACAATCCCTTCACTCCTTTGGTTCAAACAGACAAACAGAGGCAATCGCCAGACGTGAGACAGCTACCCTCAAGTTTTCCTACAATACCCAGCATCAATGGGAACAATGAGACAACCCACACCCTGTCTGAACACTCATATGCAGTAAACAATTCCACTGAAGGCAAAGACACCAGTCAGTGGGACTACAGGAACGTCTGTAAACCAGCAATATTGCACTCAAAACCACTCATGTTTAGGAATACAGGCCCACTAAAAAAGCGCCACAGGCTGAGAGGCATTTTGGGCAAAAGTATGTTTCCAGCACCAGCAGATCAACAAACAGATGAAGCAAACACAGTTACACCAGTGTTATCTGATGGTGATACTGCTGCTCCTGTCACCGTTATGACACCGCCTGCACTTTTTTCAGAAGCAGAGACAGTGAAGATAACAGAGACAGAGCTCTGTGGAGCCACTGACAGTGCTAACACAGAGCTAGGTCCACCACCTCTTTCCCCTCACCCAGAGGACAGCATTTCAGTCTACAGCTGTGAGCACTGTCCAGAGATATTCTCAAATGAAGCTCTTCTCACCATTCACTCTGAGGTACATAAAAATCATTTTCATACTCGTTTGTTTTGTAAATTTTGTCACAGAAAATTCATACACCTCAAACGACTACACAACCACGAGAGATTATGTCCAAAGACTGGAAGAGGCCCACCTAAGCTTGATGCCAGGGAAATATCAGCCAAAGAGGTGGAGCACCACTCAGATGACAGATTAAACATGGAGAGCTCTGCAACACAGCCTCCCTCTGCAGATCTTCCCAGCCCGAACATGCCAGAGCTCACTGAAGTTAACCTAACAGAGCGTCTACCTGAAGAGAAGACAGTAAGGCAGAGGCGATACAACTGCAGTGTGTGCAAACGAGTCTATGTCACTTTGTCCAGCCTGAGGCGGCATGAGAACGTGCACTCATGGCAGAGGGCTTATCCCTGTCATTATTGCAATAAAGTGTTTGCCTTGGCAGAGTACCGCACCAAGCATGAAATCTGGCACACAGGTGAACGCCGCTACCAGTGTATTTTCTGTCTGGAGACATTTATGACATATTATATCTTGAAGAACCATCAAAAGTCCTTCCATGGCATTGATCCCAACCTCGCTGTCAGAAAAAAATCTGCCAATGGTGGGCTGAAAGCCAGCGTTTATCCAATCAAACTCTACAGACTTCTGCCCATGAAGTTTAGAAAAAGGCAATACAAGACATACAGCCAGACATACTCAGAAAGTGGTGAAAAAGGTGACTCATCCTCTGTAGACAACAGTTCTCTTATTCCTCCATTTGAAGAAAACAGTCTCCTCAGCCACCCTGACACAACTTCATTCCCACTAACTTTTATGGCCACAACAAAGATGGTTTCCCCTGTCATGCCTCGCATCTGCTTTGACAAACCTTGCAATCAAGTTATTGATCAAAATCTCAATAGTGAACAAGGGAAGCAGATAAGCACAGAGAAAGAGGCTGGAGACAGAGGTTCACCTTTTAATAACTGTGACAGCACCTTCTCGTCCAAGCTAACTCTGCCCAATCCTGAGCCTCAAGCAGATAAACCGCCTGTGCTGATGAACTCAGAGCACATTACTCACAGTGTGCCATTCTTCAACTCCTTAAGCACTGTTAAAAAGTTAGGAGAGTTATCAGCTTCAGCAAAAAGGGTTGAAGAGATGACCAAGGAGATACTACAATCCAGCACAAAGGATTTGATGCGAGACAAAGTAATAGGGACAAAAACAGAGACTTACATCGCCAAACCTGCTTGCCAGGGCCCGTCTCTGGACAGTGACACCAAGCCGCTATGTCAGATAACAGTGAAAATAGGTAATGAAGCCATCATCCGCCGCAAAATTAAAGGATCTAAGCTTTTCCCTAGGAAGAAGAGGAAAACTAGAGAACTAAATGAGGAACAGACCCCAAGTCAGTGCAGTCCACAGAGGGAAAATTCAGAGAGTCCGAGGCTTCGACTCAGACCAGAAGCCATTGCTTCCACTGAGACATACAATGATACCAATGACTGTGATACAGCTGATCAGCTTTGGCGTCCCTACTATTCTTACAAGGCTAAAAAGAAGAGAAAGAAGTTCAGATACAAACACAGAAATGCTTTGTTTCTCCCCTGTCCTGAACTTTCTATAGACAGAACAGGTTTCACTGAACCCCATTTCGACAGAACACATTTTCCAACAGAGGAGAGCAGCTCAGGAGCTAGCATTGGGCTGAAACATAGTCTTAGCAGAAACTACAGTCCTAGGCCCACCTACAACTGTGACATCTGTGACAGTTCTTTTATCACAGAGACCGGACTGAAAGCTCATGTGATCGGTTCCCATCCTTACTTCTGTCGGACCTGCGGAAAACAAGGTCCCCCCGGCGAGGCACCATCTTGTGGGGATTACATCTGCAACAGCTGCATGGAAAATGGCTCTTGCTTTGACAACACACCCCGAAGCCCCAACCAAGAGAAGAAATATCGCTGTTCATTCTGTCCCCAGCGTTTTGTGTATCTTGCCACAAAGAGAAGCCATGAGAAAAAACACCAGGAGACAAATGATGAGAGTCCCACATCTGACACATTCACATCATGTCCTACATACTCAACACAACCAAGGGAATGCAGCAAACAAGACACCACCAAAAGAGAGGACAGTGGCAATCAAGAGGATGTTGACATAAAATGTGAAAACATGGATGAAGCACATTTTACGACAAATGAAAATAATCCAAAAATCAAGGATATGCCTGACTTAATGTCGTCGACTCCCTATCAAGATGTGTCAGATTTAAGTATGAAAAATCCACCATCACCATATATGGACTGTCTGCCTACACTGACATCCTCAAAAATGAAACAAAAAGTTGTGAAAAAGAGGATCAAAGTTCATCATTCTATGCATCATACTGCTGAAAAGCAAGCATATGACAGGGACAGTGATCCCAACAAGAAATCATCGACAGGACCAAGAACTAACAATCTCACTAATTTTGAGAAATCAAGCAAGCCAATTCAGAAGACTGAGTCTGAATCTAACGGTGCATACATTTCTATACACAAGTCAGAAAAATGGGTGTGCAAAGAGGAACCGTTCTTTTAAAGGCCTTCGAGGAATGCAACTAACGCAAATGTCAGTTGAGATATTGTTGACTTATGAAATCTGCAATGTTTTGCATCAGAATAGTTTTTGACAGGGCAAGGCAAACTATGATAATCTTGCTTTAGCAGACTGACATTTCTTCCACCTTAAATCCAATAACTCGGTGATTATTTTTTCACTGTTTTTCACCGCTATCAAGGATATTTTTGTCCTGTGTCTATGCATGTAAGTCAGAGTCAGTGACTCATTGTAATGTTTTTTTAAATGCAGCGCAATAACAGCTCAGCTTCTGCATTGTGTGGGGTGGCAGAATTGTTACCTATTGTGGTTTCAGCTTCACCTTTTTTAAAGCGTGTCCGAGCAAAACAATAGGGACTTTTCTGTTTTCACCTTTCTGGACCTCTTGCTTAAATAACTGGAATTGGTGAGTTGCACTTTATGGTTAGACTATGCTGACTTGTAGTTTAATACTTTGATAATTGCCATTTTTATTCCAAGCTTTGTTGATGTAATTTGAATTTCTACTAAATACACAGGACCACTGAGATTAAGATTACTCCTTTTTCTGTGTTTAGTATGTATAAAACATGTAAAACTATTTAAATAAATATTGTTACTATGAACGGTTCTTCTCTGTCCTTGCGTTGCAAACATGATTAAAAAAAAGCATGTCGTGACATGTCAAATTCACTTTTTAAGCTAAGCAGCCACATTATCCAGACAAGACTTTTACTTACCGTACGTTATTTACATTTATCAGATCATTTTACAAGCTGCGTTTCATACTTGACATATTATAAAAGACTATAAAGCCACATGGTGGTTATCTGCTCTTTTAGGAACCTGCAGCCCATCTGAAAAGTTCATTCTCTTTTTCCACTCAAAGTGCATCTGTGTTAGGCCTCCAAACGCAATTTCCAGATGTTTTTCAGTTTCTTCCCTCATTCAAAATTTGGTTTTGAATGAAGCAGATCATATGCTTTATAACTACAGCCCTTCATATTACATAAACATAAACCAATAGTTATACTAAAACTATTTACTACAACTATTAATGTTTATTCTTTCTTAATTAGCATGCGTAAGAAATCATTTTTTTATTTATACTGCCAAGAACTAGAATCCCACTTTAAGATGAATATAAATCATTAATTTGAAGCCTGTAAAATACAGACTTTTACTTGCAATATTTCAACTGAAGAGGGCACACTTAGTACAGCTCTACAATTTGTTTATAATCTGTATGGGCTTGTTAAAGTCAGTAGCTGCTTTGTTTCATTTTGTCCCTCTCAGCTTTTTGAGTCAAAATTTGTAATTTAACTCCCCCTTGGACATGATCCAAGCTTCAAGTATTAAAATACTTGAAGCTTCTGCCAGCTTCAAGATAAATCTTATACAAAAAAAATTAGAAAAAAATAACATCTTTGAATATCCCATGGAAGCCATTCAGGGGTGCCTATACAACTGCACTAACAAAGCACTGCCTATTTCCAAAAAGATGTAGTTTCCAGCCGAGTTTCCGACTCACATATAGCACCTTTTTAACATTTGAAGGTGACATAGCTACTTTATTGTGCTATAAAATACCTTAATGTGCCTGGAAAATACATACTATCACCCCTTTAAAGAATACAGTGTACGTATGCTTTGCTCTCTCCATTTTTAAGTCTTAAGTTGGAAAAGTGAACAAAAGGATTCTAAGCATAAGTTGTAATAAAATAAAAATATTTACTTGCTCATCTGACTATTTATTCAACTTTCTTTAGTTTGCATTTGCTACAGTATTTGGAAGTACAAAATGCTGGTTTGCAGTATATTTTCTTGCACATTTTCAGCTTGGACTCTATGACCAGTTTTAGAACCACAAGTCAATGCAAAACATTCAGATAACCGTAAGAAAACAGAAGGTATTTTCAAACAAATCATCCTAAAAGTATGAGTCTATATGTCATCCACTGTATTAAGTACATCTTGTTGGTGATTGGATGGAAATGATCAGCAGCGATCCTCAGGTTTAATTTATTTGGCACAATTAAAAGGCAGCCCAACAAAATTAAAAAGAAAATGATCATGAAAATAATAATACAGAAATCCTTCACCCAAAGAGTATGGAAAAAATAAAATAAAAACCAACAATACAATCTTTCATGAGTTTATCATAAATTTATAAAATACAATAATATAGAAAAATAAGAACATAAAAACAGATCTTTAAAGTATTAGTGGGAATTTAAGGAGAATATGTACGGTAATCATAAAAAATAGTGACAATCACAACTCTAAGTACAGTTTTAAATAACCTTTAAACTCTTAAACCAAAGGCTTTCTCATTGAGTATTTTCTATTTTTCTGATCATTCTCTTTCTGATCAATATGAGAGATGGTTGGAAATGAAAATTCCAGAAGATGAGCCATTTCTAAGCTACTTTTACCAGTTCAGCCCGTCTGGCACCATCTTAGATACCTCACTGATAATCACTATTTTCATCTCTCTTCCGTTTGAACTTAAGTCGTCCACACCAGACTATAGACCTGCATAGGATATTGATTTGCTGCCATTTCTGTTAACAAGCACAGAAACAGGTGTACCTAATAAAATATTTAAAATCACCAACGCAATGAAAATCAAATAGGAAAAAAATGGAAAAGTACGTAACTTACTTTGGTTATGTACTACTAATTTGGGAAATGAATAATAGTACTAGTTAAGCTTTTTATTGTTTTGTTTTTACATATCTTAACACAGGTAACCACTGAAAGTACCACTCGTGTTGCAATCATATGGTAGCAGATCATTTTATTTGTTGCAGTTAGAAAAAAAAAGTCCCTTGTTTTGTTTTTTAAATACTAAAAATAAATGTTTTAAAGCTTTACACTTGCATACAGGAACTAGAACAATAACAAAAAGTGAAGATGTATTTAAAGTTAGCAGGTGGATTTCATTGTTTGAAATATTTATTTATTTTATTTTTATTTTTTTACAAAAAGGCTCTCAAATCTAATTTCTAGTGTTTTCACAAAGGGTTACGCCTTTTTCTTGTGTAATTTAATCCATTTTAGTCACCTTGTGGTATCTTTCCGCCTCCCTCCCTCATCCTTTCAGTAATCTGTCTATGGGCGGTTGTCAACTCATTCATAACTAGTGACACATTTACACGGCACGCTCTCAAGAGGTTCACTTGAGCAGTGGTATGGTATCCGCGATTAGTTAGTTTAGCTCCACAAGTCCAAGTCTGCGTTCTCCGAAAGCGTTATTGCACAACGAGTCAGAGCGCTGAGATACCTTCACTCCCTCTCGAAAGGACTCAGCTGCACATTGCAGTAGAAAGTCACACCGACTTCCGGGGAAGTGTTATATTTTGCCAAATGTTTTTTTAGACCCCAGTGTTTTTTTTTTGTTTTTTTTTCTCTCTCTTTTCTTTTCTTTTTTCTGACTGGGTTGACGTGACGCCGCGGTGGGACTGGCTTTCCTCCACTCTGCTTGCATTCATAAACGGATATGATAGAACAGCACTGAATGCACCGGAGCAGCGGCAACAACACCCAGCGCTGACCATGGCGGAAGAGGACGACGCTAGGATTCGGATTTTACAGAGTCTGCGGGGTAAAATATGTAAGTATGACTCTCCACCGGGTGGCCGATGCGTCTCGCTCCGGCTTGAGGGCTGGGGGGAGTCGGTAGAGGAGCTGAGCAGCCGAAGCAGGCAACGGGGAGGGGCGCGGCGTGCTCTCAGCAGCCGCCAGTGTGAAGGCAGAGACGGGCACTCTGCCTGCTGGTGCCTAACGTCAAGTTAACCTAGCATGCTAGCTGAAGCTACTAGCTTATTGTAAATGATCAAATTCACTGGACACAGGGACCACTATTAGGTCATTTAAATAATTGAGAACAGAACGTTTTAGTGACGATATGAGCCCATTTTGAAAAGAAGAGCTGCCTTGTGAGCCCGGTTAACGTTGGTGACAAAGTGCTGCTAGCTAATATGTACCACTTCACTGCATCGTCTCTAAGCTAACCCATTCAGCTTCAACGTTACCCTGTGCAGGTGTACAACAAAGTGTTGTGATCCCCATCAACTTGTGACCCAACTACTGTATGAGTTTCAGCTCTATTCCCATACCTTTTCTTCTTTATTAATTCCCCCCCCCCTTTTTTTTTTTACCAACGTGTGTGTCATCTTGTCATCATACAGTACAACCCTCTGTCTTTAATGCTGCACTTTATTATTTTGACATGACCACACGTATTGTTTGGGGATGATATGAAAAGAAATCAATTCTGCAATACATATAGAATTCGATGATGGATTGAGATTTATATGCAACTGCTGCAATTTCTGCTAAATACTTTTGAATGGCTCTGCAGAATCTCCTATTTACTCTGTTATCTGGGGATATTAAACTTGAAGGGTTTAAATTGGAATTCACCATTATTTGTCATAATTTAAGCATAAATAAAATACTTATGTTTACATTAAATTTGGTAAGAATATGTCATTAAAGTACAACAAAAAATCATCTTTAAAAAAAACCTCACTAAACTAATGAGTAAACTTGCGCGGTCCGATTCCCTCTCCTATCATGGTGTGTATGAATATTTTTTATTTTATTTTTGTATCTAAATAGTCTATTTTTCTTTACTGCTAAAGCTTTGGAGCCTAGACACATTTTGAGATTCAAATTGTACTTTTTTTTTTTATGATGCAATTAATTTTTTTTCCTGCTGATTTGGTAGCCCTCATCAATCAAATTACATACAAATTGCCATTAGCTGTTTTATATCAGTGTTTACGATTATTTATTATAATTAAGTCAAAGGCTCAGCGCCATCAGTAAATAAAATAAATCATAGTTTAAACTATGTTTGGAAGACGTTTTGCTTTATAAGTAAATGTCCTTTATTTGGTCAGAGTAGACCCCTCAGATATTTGAAAAGTTGCTAGAATGTTCTTGTTTTGAAAGGTAAAAAGGTGCAAGCGTCTAATGCATGGGCCTACAATAGAAAGGCAAATGTCAGTTTCACTACTATGAATTAAAGAGAAAACATTAAGCAGAACAAAATTGAGGAACTATCATGGCATGTAACTCGCTGCTGTCTTGCGAAACTCCATTCTTCCTCGTTCACATTTGGTCCTTTTTCCTTTAAGCATGTATACATCAGTGGAGATGGTACTCTATGAAGATGTGTGCTTATTCATTTTCACACTTAAGTAGATGGAGAGACCTGTTATGCCATAGTTTTCAGGCTTCCTTTCTGCCCCTCAGATCAGAGATTTCAGTTTGTGAAAATGTTGTCACAGAAAGGAGATGACTGCAGAGTTTTTGCGCCATACTGCTTCTTACATAGCTGTGTGCATAGTTACTTTTCACCCTGTGGGGCATCTTGATATAAGCTCATTGACCGTTTTTACTCACTGTTCCTAAGGTTAGCCTTGTTCTGTTATTATTAGTCTTCTAAAAGCTGATCTCATCTGTGGCTTTTCTTAACACGGAGTATACCTGGGCTTAGGATACCTTTTCAAAGCCAGAGGACTAATTTAAAGTCTCACTACCTTTAATCCTGCTGTCTAAATCTGTCATGTCTCAGAACAGGAGCGTTCTGACAGCACAAATTCAGCTTGTCCGGCACTGGTTCTGTGTATTTACGTGTTGCTTCCAACCCCTAGGCATTTAATCTGTGTCTGTCTGCAAAGTTATGGAAGCGGTGCGTGTTACAAAGGTGTTTGTCATTTGTGAATCAGCGCTGTTCTGTCGCCATTGGTTATGCTGAGGAAGTCAATGTTTCGTGTTTTTAACCACATATGAGCGTCGAGTCTACTTCAGCTACATCCGCTCTGCAGTTTGCCCTAACATTTGCCAGGGGCTCCTGGCCCGGAATGAACATGAGGATGTCGAACATCAAAGTAGCGTTTTTAAAGTGGTATGGTGGTGAAGAGAGGGATTTAGATAAAAATCAACCGCCTCTTGTTTTTTTTCAGTGTCGGAACATGTTTTTGTACCTTTTATTTAGAAAAGGCTAGAATCAAATCTTTATTTTGTCTTGCTTCAGGATCACCACTAATCCACTACAATAAAAAAAAATATTGTTGAAAGTTCTCAGATGGTCTCAGACATGTTTATGTTTCCCATTGCTTGTATGATAAAGGTTCTCTCCCGCTTGTTTTGCAGGTGAAGCCAAGAACCTAGGTCCAGTTTCAGGTCCAAATCGACTAAAGGATCTCTGTACATTTTGCACCATAAGCCTGGACCAGGAAGAAGTGTTTCGCACCAAGGTGTTTGACAAAAGCATCACGTAAGCACAATTACAGAAATTTATTGCGTTTATGTTGAACTACAAATACAGACCTTGTCTTATTGTCGTTATGACCAAAATGAAAAAGGGGGGCATGGGCTGGTATAAAGTTGTGATGACAATCTGAAATTAAAATAAAACTTATTCATAGGATTTAATCAAAAATGTAAAAAATGATGCAATTAGTTTAATTTTAAAACAACAAGCTAACAATTATTCTTACTGATCATGTTGAACCCTGGGACAGGTTGGCATTTTTTTGCAAAGAGAGCCACAGTGAACTGCTAAAATTGCTTTAAAAGAGCAATCTTGGCTCTTAGCTTACAAAAAGGCGATCATAATATTGCGCCTTTTTGTTTATTATTCAGGTCTTTCTAATAACATGTTTTGTAATCGTCTATATATGCAGAAAAAAAATGAAATTGACATTACATTCATGTTTTTCATGTAACAGTCTACATGATGCTGTTTTGTCATTCTAGGCTTATACAGGTTTATTAGATAAAAGATGAAGAGCCACCAGATTGTCAGTTTTTTAGTATGAGACATTTAACAAAAAACATTTATTTTACAGTTTTCCCCCAAAAAAGACAAACGTTTTATGAAGCTAAACTTGAAAATATCTATACTAAGACGCCACTATGTATATAGCATGTCTTCATGGAATCAAATTTATTTGTTTTTTATGTAATATGTTTAATCTGGTTTAAGCATTGCTGCTACTGCATGTACCTGCCACTTTAATATAACATTTATTTTTTGGATTCATAAACGTAAATAACAATATAGAATACTTCTCTAATAAACTTTAGTTTATTTTTATGTGCTCACTGCTCATAATATTGCATCTTTTTGTTTATCATTCAGGTCTTCCTAATAACATAAGTCTAAAGAGCTGATTTTAGCAGCTTAAGTAGTTCTGGGAGCCAGCCTGCATTTAGCTGCTTAACAGACATGCCGCTTATAGTTTGCAGTCTGTAGCTTTAAAATGTTGTTGACTTACTTTAGTTTAGTTTCCTCTCCATGACTGTGTAGCTTTTTACGACCTGAAAATCTTTCTTGTTAAATAAAAAGTGTAGTAGCCTCCTCTCAGTGAGTAGCAACATTTAGAGGAGGTGGGATTTTACAATCCATACACCTGAAAAAAAATCTTCTCTCACGTTGGCATTTTGTATTTCATCTCAATTAAAGATGCTAAGTTGTAGAAAGAGGATAAGGAAACATTTGAGCAGTTTTTAAATTTAAGCTTAATAAAATCTCTGTACTTTGAGCCCTCTAACTGGCTCAGGCCTAGGAACCATACACACAAAAAATATATTACCTTTGCTGACTTTAATAAATGCTAATTATTTATCATGTATTGTGTAATTGCAGTAATTGGGAGCTGTGCATGCATGTTTTTTTTAATGTATTTTCATTGTGATGATTTGCGCAGAATTTATGCTTTCTTTAGGTTTTTTCACTATATTCATATGTTTTATGATCTTGTTCCTTTTATTTGCTAATAACTGCTGAAAGTACACACAAATTACAACTCTCGCAAATTTTAATTAAAAAGTTGTGAGCCACAGTAAGTAAGTGTGGATAATTTTGAAATGTGAAAATGTACAAATGTTTTGCAATATGTGAGACAAACCCACTGTGGGGTAATTGAAAGTGAAACACCAACACATTGCTCTTTACAGCTCATTTATCAGAAGTGATGCTGGCTAAAAATCCAAACATCTACTTGTTTGTACTGAGGCAAAAGATATGAGTCCAGGGTGTTTGTGTCATTTTCTCCTGAAGAGTAATTCCCTGAAATGAGTTGTGAATCATTTGTGTGGTTGAGACTGCTTAGTGTAAACACTAGTTAGTTAAGGTTTCATTATTTTTACAGCTAGATATCAGTTGTTTTGTTGTTGTAGATTAGGTGATATTTTTAGGTTTTGTGGTGGTTGTACTAATATATATATATATTTTTTTTGGGGTGGGGGGGAAGTTAAAAAAAAAAAGAGGGGATGATTGCGTGTGTTTTTTTTCCACAACATTGAATCAGTTTTTTTTAATAGTATAATGATTTTGGTAAACCGTCAATTTATTAAAATTAACTTTAATAACTCCTAACGTTTACATTTCATCCCTGTATCCATTGGTGCTACAATATCAGGCTAAGTAAAAATACATATCCGAAAAACAAAGGCATAAAAAATTCCCCTGTATCTTAAGAATATTTGTTGTACCTACTTTATTTTTTTTTTTTTTAAATAAACATACACAGGCTCCTAGTCAAGTTCAGAAAATCCAAAAAGTCTTGAATTGTTTTTGTTTCTTTTAAATCAGGTGTTCGATTTTTTTTTCTTAGCTCGTTTGTATGCTTGAGAAGTAGTTTTATTTATTTAGACTGACAGAATCTTATTCAATAGTCACATGTTCACAAGAAGTTCAGTGCAAGGTGTGGTGTGATGAGGTGTGAATTAAGACTTCCTTAATACACACATCATCTCATTAAGGTTTCCTTAATTCATCGTGCATCACTGTATCAACATTAGCCCATCTTTCATGGTATTTCACAACATTCTTTTCTCCATGCATTTTTTTTTTCTTTTTGTTTATTGGTCCTGTTTTGATACCGTTCAGAATGATTTTACCGTCTCTGAGGAAGTGCGTCCTCCCACGCTCTTCTCTGTCCTTCTCTCTGTGACACACTCTTCTACCCTAGCTGCTGCTCAGCAGAATTAGATAATCAACCATGTTTTGGCCTTATCTTCTTGAATTTTGCTCAACTCATTTCAGTTGTATGTGCTCCTTGTGTCTGATCCAAAGGTTATCTGGAAGCTTGAAAATGAGCTAATCCTGAGGATAAAGCAGGCATGTTTAAACAGCCACCAACGGAGGCCTGTAGGTAGAATTTTTACATTGTTTAGAGACCAGGATGACAACAGAGGAATATGTAGTTTAGTGGGTGTATTTTTGAGTGTGCAGAGCGGGAAGGGGGTGGGTCACAGGTGCATATTTCTGTGTGATATTTGAGGAGGATGCGTGGGTGTACGCTGGATGCGCCGGCCAAGCCTGCTGTGAAAGTGTCAGGCAAGATATTTCTCTCTGTGCAACGTGTTTAAATTGTGATGGAAAATTATGGAGAGCACCTATGAGCTATATTCTTCTTTACCCATCCATTTTTTTTTTTAAACCTGGGTACATTTCTCTTTATAAGAAGGAAATTTGAAGTAAGCTTAGGTATCCATAAATAGTCTGTAGGACATTTAATTTCTTTTTTTGGACAAAACAGTCATTTTATTTTTTTGCACATCGTTTGCCAGTCAGTTCTGAACAAAGCAGAGATTATCTTTACCCGCCTGCTACAAGAAAAAAAAAATTAATTGGATTTTGTGTTTTCTTAATTATGTTTTTTTCTTTCTTTCTCGCTTTCCAGCATTTTTCTTTGTATTAGATTAAATTTATTAGTTCATTCTTTTAACTTCAAGTTTTCTTTACTTCATTTGATAAAAGAGCAAATATAAAGCCGCAATGAGCATCTTTAGCATAAAATACTCTATATTCACACACAGAATCAAAGTGCTACACAGAAGGCATAACCATTAAAATTATGCAGTCTGTCATTTATGTCTGTGAAATTATGAATTTTAAATGTTAGTTTTAGTTTATTTTAGTTTTTACACCAGAACACCACTAAAATAACTGAGATACCAAAAATACTTTAAAAGCACACATAACCAGCCATGCAGTAAACTGCTAAAGTAAATTGCTAAAATAACTAACTTCTAAAATGGTAAGAAGATAAAGATGGACAAAGACAGAAGTTTTAAGAATTGCAAGAAGTTGATACAAAAACTATTTTTATTTTTTTTTGGAAAGTCTGTTTTTGTTGCTATTTTAGGTTCTGTGATTTAAACAGGTTTGCAATTGGATAAGTCATAACTAATACACAAATAAATAAAATGATTAGCTTTAAAGAAAAAAAAACTAACCCAGCACACACTTAACAAAGAGAACACCTCTGACGACTTTTTAAAGATATTTTAATGTTTTGATCTTAATCTGGTGAATGTCTATGAACTAATTCTGTAAATATTCTGAATAATGTTCAAGTACTGAAATCAAGTGAGTAAACTTCATGTTTTCTACATGAAGAAATGCATAATTTTGCAATGGTTTCTTTGTATTTATAATTTCCTTCCTAATAAGCTTGTTTCAATTTTTTTTAATTGTTCTATGTTTAAGTGGAGTGCTCTTACACAGCTTATTAGGAATTATATTTTTAATGCAAAATATTTATGCAGTGTTAACCTCAAGGTGGAGAAAAGGTGTTAGAAGGTTTTCTAGTCATGTTCAAACCCATGATATGAAGAACATTTCCTACATCCCTGTTGAGTCATAAGGGCACCCTGTGATGTCCACCGTCTGCTCACACTTTTCAGTTTTCCACATTAACAAACAGCATGTTCATGGCTGTGATGCAACATTTCTGTGTCATTGAATTGTGACAGAAAATGTAATCTCAGAAATGGCATCACTGGGTAATTATTTGTTACATTTTTTTCCCCTATGTGATACCAGTCATTGTGTACCGTAATTGCTGAAACATAACAGATCTGGTACAAAATGCATTTTCAGTGTAGGATTACATTAAATCACTGACATGCATCGTCTACTAAAACTCTTCCTCAGTGGTTTTAGCATACTTGGTTTCATTCATTGACGGGTCAATGTGTTTTGTCCTCTTTTAGCATCGTACTGGACGGAAAAATGACTGTTTAGAAAGTAGTCATAGCATGTATGTAATAGAGGCCTAAACATTTAAGGTTATAATGAGGTCATCGTGTTGTTTGTTCTGTCAACAAGTTCGTTTTCATTTAACTATGAAAACATAATGATTCTTTCTTCCCTTCTTTACAGCCCTTTTTATGGAGAAGATTTCTTCTTTGAGATCCCACGGCCATTTCAGTTTTTATCCTTTTATGTTTATGCCAAGGGCGTTTTCCAAAGGGACCTACCTGTTGGTAAGTCAAATTCATGAACCAGAGACGTAACTGGGCTGTCTCGAATAGATCTGTTGTAGTTTCACATTGTGCTGTTTTATTTTCCAGGCAAAGTGTCAATCCGGAAGGATGATCTATGTAAATATAGCGGAAAGGACGATTGGTTTAACCTCCAGCCTGTAGATCCAAACACAGAAGTTCAGGTATTTTTCTTTTTCTTTGATGCTATTCTAATGTATGTTACTCACCAAAGTTTAGTTTTAACAAATTATTGTTGAGATTTTTTTTTTAGCTGTTTTCTGTTTTTTTTTTTGTTTGTTTGTTTTGTTTTGTTTTTTAACATTGAAGTGAATTTTGAGCTGACGATATACAGCTTTTAAAAATATCCTGAAAGGTAATACAACAGCAATTCTATACTGCTAAAAAGGCCCATAATATTTGTGTTTTCTGAAAAAATCCAGTCTAAAATTTGTTGGATGTTTATTTCTCACTTATTATTTTTGTTTGCTCTGATCTGTTATTATTGCAAGGATAATCTGAGCATCTTTCAGACATGCAAAATCAAAATGGACCCTCTGATACCTTTTGGTTTTCAATGGCAACTTTACTCAGTTTTTAAAGAAAAATCTTTTCTATAAAGATAATGTCCTTGGAACATTGAAATCTCATTTTCTAGGCACATGTGATTTAGATGTAAATCAGATATACAATAGTTGTACCGCTTTAATATGACTGAACAAAGTAAAGTAAATACAATTATCAGTAAATAAAAAAAAATATATATATATATCATTTATACAATGTCAGAAACAATACCTGTTGAAAATGTTTAATCCTTTCTTACAAAAGGGTTCTTTCATTTCACTGTACATATGCACAGTAACAAACAATAAGTTCAAATTCAAAATTGGTATTTTTGAAAACAATAATAAATTTGTACACAAAAATAACGAGGCAAAATTTTCATATCCAAACATCCCTATTTACATTACTGTGAGCATCCGCAGGAAGTAACAAAGATGTGACATTTAAAGCTGAAACACTGCGGCAGTAAAAAAGCTGCAAAACATTTGGCGCCTGACAGAGATCAAGAAGTTGGTGTGCAGCCCTGTTATCTGTTCTTAAGCTGTAGCCAGGAACAGTGAAGTTTATGCAAATGCACTGTATCAATGAGGCAATGCTAATCTTGAACAGTTTTTTTTATTTTTATGTTTATTACAATGAATGAAATTTCTGCGGATCCCAAACCTTTTGATTTTTGCTGCAATAATTAGCTGACGGTGGCATAAATGTGAGGGGAAAATGTTTGATGAAGCCTCTGACAGATGAAGCTGACCAAAGCAGTAGTGCTTTGGTTTAAGTGAACACTTTGGTTTAAGTGTTTTGTTTTATCGAGGAAATTTTCGAATGAAAAAATGTAAGTTTGATGAAAATGTAAATTGTTTTTGATGAAAAAATTTTAAGTTTATCGCACCGCCCACTCAAGATGCTTTAACTTGTAGATAAGTAGTTTAATCTACTTCATTACGTTTAATACAATCCTATTACCTTTGTTTTGCTGATAATTTTTGGCAATATGGCATATTGTAAGAAAACTGTAGCTATATAAAAAACTTAATTTTTTTTCTTAAACTGGTTTCTCTTGCACCCATTTTTTTTCTGGACAATAACGTCTAATATTATGACTCCATTGCAATGAAATCAAGAAAAATATCAGCAGTGGAAGCTGTGACAAAATACTCTCTTATCAAACGGAGGCAGTTGGTTTATCTTACCTGTCTTATGTCTGGAAAAGTCTTATTTGAGACCAAATTAAGAGAATACTCAAGGCTATTCTGTTTTTTTTTTTTGTAACATTTGTTAAGATAAGGAAGCATATGCTTGTTCCTTATCTTAACAAATGTTAATATGTTTGATATTAACATTTGGTATGTTAATATCAAATGCCGATATTGGCCCAAATTTACATATTGGTGCATCCCTAGTTCTGGTTTTACAGCGCAGCTTTGGTTTAAGCAGATAAGTAGGACTGTAACTATACATCAAGCTCATGAGATGGGCTGATGGGAATTGTTGTTTTCACAGGGAAGAAATTTGATTTTGGAAGTATTTGGGAGGAAATTTAAGAGTCCCAAAATTTGTGTATTTTTCTTAATAGAATAAATGTTTTGCGATTCACATCACATTAGATTGCTCAAACCTGACAGAGATAAGTCTTTTAGGTTTTGAGCTAGAGATGATGAATCCAGTCCAGAGTCATTAAATAATGTGAAATAGCCTTTTGGTTTTACAGCAGCTTTAACTAAAGTGTCATTATCAGCCAATGGTAAGGCAGTCAAGATTCTTTCACAATGTTTATGAATCATTAATATCTTGTCTTCCTCTGTCAACATTTTTATTTTTGTCAAGTCCCCAGAATCTTGCTAGACGAACATAATTTGCTAACACAACAGCAGAGCTCAATAAATACTTTCTTTCTTCAAAATAAGAGCCTTAAATATGGATGCAGGACAGGGATTCGATCTTAAAGCAGCCCCCTTCATACCCAGGGTTCTTTGCAGGACTCCTTCAAATAAAATAAAGTTCAGAGCAGCTGGATGCCACTTTTGACAAGAAGTACTATAATGTTTTAATTTATCAATATTTTGTTGCAAGTATTTTATTAAGTTATAAACTTATCATCAGTGTGCAAAACTTTTCTCCTGTTATCCCAATTTATTTCTTGATCTATACAGTCTTTTTCTCCAGTCTTTGGGATATAAGGTTGGTTTCTTGGTTGAAATAACGCTCCGAAATCCCAGTGCAAAGAACCATTTCTGCACAGATTATACAGCCGCTATTGTTGAACAGGTTTCGTGTCATCTTATGAAATATTCATGTATCTCTAATGCGGAAAAATTTGCTCGCACACCAACAAATCTTACGCATTTTGCATTTACACTGGCCTGTTTGAAGCTCTTATTTGGGTTATAAAAAAAAAAAGTACCCGGCAACCAGTACTTCTGGTAACTTCTGTAGCACCTGAGCATCCGGTAACTTTGCTACGTGAAAATGCATGCTAACCAAACTCATAGTGTTGTGGTGTGTTGTTGGAAGTAAAAGTATGCCGATAGTACTAATCCTCTGCTGTTTTTACTGTATCTACTGTGTTGACTCTAGCTGCCATTAGCCCACGCCGGTCTATTCTGGGGATGTACTGCAATACTGATTCACTCACAAGTAGACACTTTCCACAGCAAAGTTACATCAGTGAGAAATGGAGGTGTTGATGCAATGCTGTTCTGGTTTTGGTTTCTAGCCAAACCAGAACAGCTTTGCATGTAGCCTGTAAACCTGCTGGTCAGAAAAAAAAGGGAAAACTGTAATCTTTTCAAACAATATAAATTTCATAATCATATTCAGTACTTGAAGTGAAATAATTTAGCGACGCTTTCAGCTTATTTGATCTTTTTTGTAGAGCAGTTATCTTGGCTTAAAGGCCTATCTTGCATCTGAAAGAAGTACTTGCCTTGTCAGCCAAGTGCTGAATTGCAGAGACAAGAGTCCAAGTGTGTGGGCGTCTTGTTTAGCTCTTTCTATCTCTCTGACACTTCCGAAGGCGAGACCTGCAGCCTTCACCACATCCGACCCTGTAAAGATCTTTTTGAGTGATGGCACATCTATTATGGTTTTTGTTGCACATTTTACCCCAATTTCTCAAACGTAAAAAACAATTTGCCACAGGGCAACACAGAGCAGTTTAACATAATGGGTGTAATTCAGTGCAAACAAAATGTACAGCATATGTGTGTATGTCTTGCTGTGACCTTGTCTTTATCGTGTTTCCATGTCAACCTAAGATTTTATGCATAAATATTAAGTTTGATTGAATATAACTCGCATTTCTTCAACAGGGTAAAGTTCACCTGGAGATGCGACTGAATGAAGTGATCACAGATCATGGCTCCACTGGTCAACACTTAGTTGTCAAGTGAGTCCCAACTTTTCTCGATGCTACTAATGGTATTCAAAAAAAAATAAAAAATGTTTGTCTCATGAGGTGTTAAATTTTGCAAGTTATTCAAGCCACGGTTGAATTTTAAAAATTCCTTTAGCACTGAATGAATTTGTGCCGTTAGCTGAGAATCGCAGCACAGCAGCAAATTTGTCTGCTCGCTTTGCATTAGTAAGTTTTACAAGAACTGATTTTTAGTCTAAAGTAAAATATGGAATGTATCTTTTAAAAGGTTTCAAAAAAGACTGATGTTATTAAAAAAAAGCACAATTTTGGAAACCACAGGAAATCCGATTTCTCGGGTGGTTTTTATTAATCAGGGTCTCAGAACCTAAGTAGGTTATCTGCGCTCTAGTTTAAAATTCAGTGTTAAAAGAATCCGTGAAACTCGCTCTGCTCTCAGTAGTTTTCAAAAACTTTAATTTAAAGTGATCAGCACCACCACAGTAGGAAAAGATCATAAGTTATCTGTATTGCATGAAGTTTCTCAGACTCAGACCTGTGTGTCTGCTTTGGCAAAATTTCAAACTAATAATGAAATGCTGCTGAAATGTAAGTAATTTGTATCATAAAAAGTATTTGCACCTCTTAACCTTTTTATATGTTGCCATTCCACAAGCTTCAGTGGCTTATTTTGGGATTTTATATTATTAACATTTAATACTGTAAGCTGTGAAGAAGATTATGCACAAGTTTCACCTATTTTTTAAATATTTATTTAAACATTTATTTCAAGCTGCATTTGTATTCAGACCCTCTGAGTCAATACAATGGTGGAACCACTTGTGACTGTATTTACAGCTTGAAATCATTGGGGGTGTCTTAAAATGTGCACATCTTGAGCTGAAATAGTTGCCTATTCTTCTTTGCAAAATAGTGTAAGTCAAGTCTTGTCTTAGTCTTTTATCTTGACTTTGACTGGACCATTCTAATATACAAATATGCTTTCATATGAGCCATTTTCTTGTCCACTTAGATAGATTTAATGTGTTTGAAGAAAGCATCCCACAGAATGAAGCTATCACCACCATGTGTTGTTGTTGTGGATAGTGTGTTGTAGGTAATAAGCCAGGTTAGTTTTCCACCACACATAGTATTTGGGATATAGACCAACAAGTTAGGTTTTTTGTCCCATCTGTCAGTCTACCTTATTCCATATGCCCCTTTTTTGTTTTGCAGTATCCCTCCACCAGTGGCAATCCACACACTGAAGTTCTGACTTTCAGTGCTTTCTTCTGTAAAGGCTAAATTTGTGAACTGCACTGCAGTTTTTCTGACCTGACCCTGATTTAAGCTTCTCTTAAGCGTTCTTACCAAGCTGTCTGCTGTTTCTTGGGTTTCGTGATGCTGTTTGTTCAGCAATGTTCTCAACTAAAATACACATCTCAGGCCTTCACAGATCAGATGGATTTATACTTAGATAAAAATCACAAGAACACCATTTACTAGTGGCGTGATGTTTGATGAAAGTTGGTTGCACAAGATCTTATTTAGAGTGATTAAGGGGAGGAATACAAATGCACAACACATTTTTCAGACTCTGTAAAAAGAATTTTATGAATCATTTCATTTTCTCACTTTCATTGACATGAAATCCCAAATGAATACACTGAAGTTTATGCTTGTAACATGGAGATGTTTCAAGTTTTCAAAGATCTTTTAGCAAAGATAAAACTTACTAGAAGGTACAAACGAAAAATACAAAGACCTTTTCTCTTGTGCACTGCTGTGGCTGCATGTAGTCAAATTATTTCAGTCAAGAAAACTATAACATGTGCACTGTCTGTGCCACATGCAAATCGCAGTTGTCTGTTTTTATAGGTCAGCGGCTTGTGAGGAAAGCGCTTGTAGAAAAAAAAAAAGTTGACCTGATAAGAGTATATCATTTACCATGCTTGGTTCTTGGTGGCTTGTCTCATATTTGATGTGTGTCAGCATGTATGGGTTAGCACTACTTCCATTTTGCATCAGTTTGTCATTGCAGAGATCAGCTTATTTCTAGACACGTAACATGATGGGAGGATAACAAAAAGAGGAAAGAAAACGCCTCACTGATGAGTTAGGTCAAGCACGTCAAGAACTCATATTGATGTGCAGATGTCACGGATGTTTGCTGTTTACGCATGCTGCACCCCCACTACCCCATTCATACTTAAGAGCTCTGTAATGAGGAGGAAGTGATGGCATCTGAACAGGAAGTCTGTGCTTTTCACACTGCAACCACTGTGGCTTTTTTTTTTTTTTTTTTTTTTCAGCCGTCATTCACCGTGTCACTCAGATTGTTTGCTTAAACTGTCACACAGCTCCCTGTCAGCTCTCACCATTGACGCATACGCTCTGAGCAAAGCGCGCTCCTGGTGTCCTACATCCGCTTAATCAGACAAGATGCCGATATAGAGATCTGAGCAGTTCAGGTGCACACCTCCAGCCTTCCTGTTCCGCCGCAAGGTGATCGGTTACAACACGCAAGGGGGGCTGAAGGGAATATCGTCATGACACCCTGGAAGATCACAGACAAACATCCTGACATTCAGCTGCTTTACCCGTCCCTCTGGCCTCAGTTAGGGATGGGCTGAATTCATTCTTACTCTCTGGTGGCCCCTGCTTAGCAGCCACATCCTGTTTAGGGTGCCGACAGTGTCTGTTTGTTGTCACCTGAAACACTTGTGAAAAAAACCCAATGGTCTCTGTGTGACTGCAGACAAACATGAGGGCAAAGCACTCCTTGTAATTGAAGGCTGCAAAAGAAAAAAAAAAACATGGGCATATTTAGGTTTACTGATGTTCGGATCTATTTTGTACCTCGTGTGTTAATACTGTACACTGATGAGGCATCCAAAATGCGTCAGCTTTAGGTGTGAATGACGAATATTTTGACGTAATGTGGTTAACTTTTTTCTTTTTTTTTCTGTCATTCATTAGTTCACTATACACATTTATTGTTATGCAGAATTTTAGGGTTTTATTCTTAAGTTAAGCCCAGTTTCTGTCAACGTAAAAAATTATTTAATTTTCAGAACCAACTTTATTGGCCAAGATTGTGTGCACAAATAAGGAGCAACTTCGGTCTCAAGTGCTCACTGTATTTTTGTTCAAACCTGAAATAATTGTCGATGTGTGAAAATCAAACATCAGTTCCCCTTTAAATGTATAGTTAACCTAAATAATTTTCATTCTCCTTGCAGATTTAGGCTAAAAGTAGCCCTTGTGTTTTTACCAACATGTTTCTTTTGGCTGGAGGTAATATTAATATTTTAGCCAGAGTCCTGACTTGAATCTGTTGACAGAGCTAAAGATGAGGGAGATGACTTAGAGGTCTTCCAACCTCAAAAACTAGGAGCTCATTAAGATATTTTTTCAATAATGCAATGCAATGACTTGACATGTAATGTTGTGATTGCGATGACACCAATAAAGGTTTTTGCTTGATTTTTGTTTTTGAGAGTTATAATTTGGAATTTTAAGTCCTACTCCTTTTCATATAGTTTTATTGAGAGGTGCCATCTAAATCTTTTTTATTACAAACATACTTTTTAGCTGAATCTAAGATTTAAACTGGTCTAAATCTGTCTGGGGTATAAATTTCAGCCTTAAGTGTATTAATTTTATGTTGTATGGCATGTCAGTGCAGTTCTTTTTCTGTTGTTAAAAATCAAGGTCTTCTGAAACATTAGTTTCAATAAGCAAGTGTTTATTGAAACTGATGTCATGACACCCTGGAAGATTACAGTGTTTCAATAAACAAGTGTTTATTGAAACAAATGTTTCAATAAACACTGTACATGAAGCAGAGTGTCCTAAAGATGTCTTGCTCACAAATACATGTTTGTCTCTCCATTTGTTTTTAAACTGCTGCAGAATAATTGAGTGCAAAGAACTGCCTTTGATCAGTGGCCAGAACTGTGACCCATATGCCACCGTGTCTCTTGTTGGACCTGCCAGGTAACTCTGCTAATGCCACACACAGATAAGGCAACTAAGCTGTTCCCACCACATTTGGACAGGATTTGCATTTCTTAAAGAAGCATCTTTTTTTACTTTAAGATGGGGTGGATATTATCTAATACAACATAAAGCCTATGATTTATTAGCTTTGAACAAATCTACTTATTTTATGTTTTATTTTGTGTTTTTGCATTGTTTGCTGTGTAATAACCTTATATTTTGCAGTGTCTTAGCTGTCAATCATTCTTTTTGCTAAATAATTAGCTTGAGCTCTTAAAAATTGGATATTGTTGACCCAAATAAACATGACTGCAAGATATGCATCAATTTAAAGACAGTGTTGTATATACCACAACACCTGGCAAAGTTAGCTAGCTTGACCTATGTCTCTGCTGTAAATACCGGTTGTCCTCATTGTTTTGGCAAATACTTTACTATTACACTGTGTAAGATCTACAGAACTGATTTTTATTTTTCCCAGCAGTTGAGCTCCTTGTTTAAATATTATGTTTTTAACAGTTCACATAAAGTTACAGGGGTTGATAGATGCCTTGATTTTCGGGATCATGCAGCAAGAAGAAACCAATACCTGATGGCAGATATTTTTTCTGCACTGATTTCAAACAGAAAAATATCACAAATACAGTTACAGGAAAACTGAGAACATTGGTAAGGTCCTAATGGCACAGTCTGTGCAGCAAGTAAAGAATTGTTTAGTTTTATGTTTATCTAAATCACTGCAAGGTTTAGCATTCTAGCAAATAAAAATACAGACTGTGTGAGCAGAGATCAATTAGATGATACCCAACTGTGCAAATATATGTATTGTACAGTGTTAGAATGCATGAATTTTAAATGAAATATCAAGCTAAATCTTGTGTCTAAGGGTAAGAGTAATGTATATTTGCAAAGGTGACTGCTTTGCGCAAGTCCAAAATATTTCAAAACATTTTAGTCATTATAGACTAAACTGTGCCCCAGTTGGCCAGACGTCAGAACAAACATCCAAAGCTTAGAGATATTTTTGTTCTGAAAATGTCACTAACTAAATGGTGACAACTGTTTCAGTTCAAGTTCTTTCAGTTAACTTGAACTCAACTTCATGTAAAATATGTGGCAATATTGAACCAAACATCTATAAAGGAAGAGAGCTGGACAATCCCTCGGCTGACATCATGTCGATTTAAAATGAAGCTTATGAAGCTCCGGTTAGCAACGTTTTCAATACATTTTAGCTTTCCATACAAGCACTATGCTTTCTTCTTTGGTTTCATAGTTCATTCTATACTGCATGAAGACACACACGTGTTTTTAAACTCCTGCGTGTCATTAAGAGTTTTTTTAATTTCTTTGGTGTGGAGTGCTTTTAAATCTTCATATCTACAATTTCTGTCTTAAGGTTTAACATCATACAATAAAAACAGTCCATTTCTGACATGTGGAGGTGATGCCCTGAACACATTCTTTGTCAAATTTTCACCAGACTTTGACACTCTAGGACAAACTTATGCACTATTACCTGAAGAGCAGTTTCGCTTAGATTTTCATATTGTTTTCAAAATGTAAACATTCCTTAACTTCTTGTGTGAAATTAATTTATTTCCATCTTATGTCCTTAGATCAGACCAAAAGAAAACAAAAGTAAAGAAGAAAACCAGCAACCCAAAATTTGAGGAAACCTTTTTCTTTGAGGTGAATTATACATGATTGATTTTACTCAATCGATCTTATGATAGATTTATAACGTATATATAACTATATTTTTGAATAAACATACTGATAAAGCCTCTACATATTTATCCTCAGGTGACACGGTCCAGCAGCTACTCTAGAAAATCACAGTTTCCTGTGGAGGAGGAGGACATTGAAAAGCTTGAGATCAGGTGAGTTTTATTTTATGTGCGCCATGCATCTGCTCTGTTTCCCCTTAGTCTTGCTTCTCTAGACCTTTGGATCAAAAATGTTAACTTAGCTGCGGTGTGTTCTGACTGCTGATAGAGAGCCTTGTCTTCTGTTAAGAAGGGTGGGGCCTCCATCACAATGGAGTCGTAGCTCACTGGTAAGAGTAGACAGGTTAAAAGGTAAACACTCATGCATGGTTTTGAGGTTTGAATTTGAGGTGGCGTTATTGCACTGGCATTGTTTTAGTTCCTGTGCGCACAGGAGGTAAGCACCACTCAGTAGTGACATGTCCTTTGGAGTCCCTCTTGCTGTACTTGTGTCGGGTGGCTTATGTTTGTGTGATGTTGACCACACTTGCGTGTGTTGTGTCAGGCTTGACAAACAGCAGTTTAACATTCACAGATGAAAAGCATAATGTTTACATCATCTTTCCTTGCAGAGTGGATCTGTGGAACAATGAAAATCTGGCTCAGGATGTGTTTCTCGGAGAAACGAGAGTTCCTGTCAAGATCCTTCAGAGCGACCACATCCACAAAGCCTGGTAAGGACCAGCCGTGGGAAAAATGCTGTATTTTTCCTAATCCTCCTGCTTTGTGGTTCTTCAACATATTCAATAACAAAGTTGAAAAAGTAATCTGATTACTGATTTTTATTTTTTTTTTAAGTAACTGTTATTTTGCTGATTACTTCATTTAAAAGAAATTTATATTACAAGTAACCTTATTAGTTACATTCAGCAGCTGCCAACAATGCCCATGGACAGCCTTAACATAAAAATAGTCAGTTTTGCCAATGCTCCTTTTACAGAAAGTGCATTTTCAGCAGAGTATCTCCTGATTTGTATCTCCTCGTTTTTAAGTTGAGCTTAAGAACAATTTTCTGAAAAAAAAAAAAGATGTTTTTTCTTGACTCAACATGAATACCTACTTTTACACATAAAAATACAAAATTTATAAAATACCTTTTCACCTGACATATTTAACTGTTAACACTATAATGGAAACAGTTACCATTTATATCATTGCTCATAAATGTGACTATTAGATTTTTTTTTTTTTTTATGTGTAATTGCATATTATGAATGAAACAGTGGAGTTTGGCGAGTCGAGCTCATTCAGTGCAGCCTTCAGGTTTTTTTCTGTACTACTCCTTTCAGGAAGGGAAAAAGGCTCTGTGAGGGAGCTGGGCATTCATTGTAATTTATTATGGCACGAAACGAGGGCAAGTAACCATGCGCAGGGGAGGCATTTCATCTGCAACATATCACCTGACCAACTTCCTTAACTCTCCCCTACTCGCTGGTTTTGCACTGAAGTCCAGCTTTTGTTGTTTGGATGGTTTCTAAGGAAAATGATGAAAGGACCTGGATGTGTAACTACTATCTGATTACTGGTTCAGAAATAGTAACCGTTAAGATGAGATATTACTGACTGATTAGTTATTAGTACTTCATGTTATGGTATATATGTATTGTCTGCTGCTCGTCCCACCTGAGCTGTGGATTTCTGCTGCTCCTTACTATGGTGCTCTTGACTGTGTCTCAGATTAGGGTATGACCAATTTGGCTAGAAAGGCAGATTATTTATTTTTTTATTATTATATTTCCTCTGCATGAACAAAGCTCAAAATCCTCCTACTACTATTTAGGCAATTTCAGAAAATTGCATCCTAAACTGACTTTAGGATATTGCAATAAAGGGATTGTTCATATTTTTTAATTTTAAAAAGAAAAGTCTTTGTTTCACAATCATGCACCACTACTGCACATAAGTACTGCAAGACACTGAAGCTAAAAGATGTCAAGAAATAGCTGCGCTGAACTATATAGGAATGTTGTTAGTCACTTTGAATCTACCTCCTTAGTAAAACAGCAGTTGGGTTGAATTGGTACTGAGCCAGATTAAAGCGCATGCTGCACACCAGGCTACTTGCTCTTTTTACACATTAAAACTGCCCTTGAGTGCATAAAGTCCTATTTGATTAAAGTGCTGGAAGTCAGACTCTCCCTTTCAAGTTCACTGCCTAAGGTCTATAAAGTTGAGTTGAGCCTTTTTGCTGGTTTGCTGGTGTTTTATTAAAAGTCTGTATTACACATCTATCAGGACAGCATGTTCTGCCAAGTTTTCACAGCCGCTACAAGGTGACTAGAAGAACCTCCCCAGATTTCTGTGTTCAGCAGTTTTTCCTTTGTGTGGATGTGGCCCAGCTTTGCGTCGGAGTAGGTGATATGGGATTATGCCAGATAGCAATCTGTTGGTACATGAAGCCTGCAAGTGTAGTGTGTGGGTGGCTTGTTGCATGGTGGCATTACTTCATGTCCTGTGTTACCTCATGGTCCATGCTGCATTCAAAATTAACAGTTTTTTTCTGTTAAATAACATCAAATGAAGTATCTCTGTGTCTGTGTTCTGTGATCCATGTAGTTTATTAGCTCCAGCTAATAATGTTTTTATTTTTTTTTTACCCCAACATGTGACTACTGAATGGATCAGTGTGTTGCAGCAATATGGGCAGTTTTTTTTTCTTAACCTACTTAAAGCAGAAGCTCTCCTTACAAAAGCCTCTCAACAGTTTTATTAAAAACAGTTGCAGAGTTTATGAATGATCACTAAAACCTTTATCAATATCTGATGTCGACTGGCCCTGAAACACTTGACTGGTACAAACATATAAGCATGAGATTATATGAAGCACATGTGTGAAATAGAAAATGTAGTTTATGAATTACCTGATGGTTAATTAAAGGTTGGAAGTTGACTCCTAAATTAATTGGGAGGACTTTGGGTGCTTTAAAGCTTTTGAGATCTTGAGTCACTATTTCTGATTCCTCAGTATGTGTATCTTAATTAAAACCTTATGTTTTTGTGGTTTTTACCATTTTAAATTGGAGTGGTGTGGCATCAGATTAAAGTTGATCTGACAGTTGAAAAGATTTTCTTCTCCACTCTAACTGGTTAAATAATTTCTTCTCTGAACAGTTTCCTCAGGTTAAAGGAAACATTTTGTTCTTTATCTAGCTTAATGTATATTGCATTAGAAATTACATCTTTAGGGGTTGTGTTCCTGGCTTAGGTTTCAGTATCTAGAAAATACTCTATCCAATCTTTTCCTCTTGTCTATAAAGAGACTCGAACTAAACTATACCGGGTTGTTTCTTTTTTGTTGTTGTTTTTTTTAGTAAAATAGATTTATTTTTCCCGTACACACCTGCAATTTGTCCCCTCTCTTTTGCTGTGCTCTTTAAGGTATCTCCTCCAGCCTAAAGGGACAGGCAGCAAGTCCAAGTCTGATGATTTGGGACAACTGCGTTTGAAGCTTACTTACATTGAAGACACGGTGCTGCCCTCTACCTGCTACACACCTCTCTGCAACTTGCTGCTCAAATCCCCTGATGTGAAGGTAACACCACAGCTGAACCCGAACCAGTGGTCAATGCTGTATTTGGAAAATAAATGCTGGTCACTTATTGCTTTCCTTCTCTTTCACTTTCATCCCTCTTTTTGACCCTCGCAGCCACCCTTTAAGCCCACTTTCAGTTTATTTATTTTTTGTTTGTTTGTTTTTTTTTTTACCTTCTCAGTTTTTTGTTGATGTGCTTTTTGTTCTCCCTCAGCCCATCTCGGCATCAGCAGCACACATCTTGGGGGACATCTTCAGAGAGCGATATGAGGCCGTTCTGCCCATGGTCCGGCTGCTGCTCTACCACAGCCGTTTTGTGCCTTTCGTCTCTGCTGTGGCGGCTCTGGAGCTGGACAACACTCAGTGAGTATTCACCCCTGCAGCGTGCTCAGTGACACATCCGATGTTGTTCTGTAGTGCTGTGAACGCAGATGGATAGAAGTGTTAAAGTTAGTTTCTGTTTTATTTGCGATAATAATGTAACCACAGACAAATCTGAAATGGGAAGTACCACAGAAAATAAAACTGACATTAAAACTGGAATTTCTGTGTCAGCTTCACTTTTAATTTCTTTTACTGGGCGTTGCATAATAATGTGCAAGGTGTCATTATGTCGCATTGGGACATTTTTCTGAGAGAAACTGTAGCACTTGTTAATCTAATAATCTTTGTTTACAGGGAGGCTAACACTATATTCCGAGGCAACTCACTGGCAACTCGCTGCATTGACGACATGATGAAGATCGTGGGAAAGAGTTACTTGGCTGTTACATTGAAGCCGGTTATTGATGAGGTATGAATAAGACAGAAACTCACAGAATCAGATCCTCATTCAGTAATTATAAAGCCACAATGTTTTGGTAAAAGAAAAACCTTTTCACAGCTGCCTTTCTGTGTCAAACCTGCCTCTGTACAAATGTCATTAGTGGGTTGAGGTTTCACACGTTGCTTCATCCACCCTTGTCAAAAACGGGACAAACAATTTGTAGCTTCCACCGAATGATTTCCTCTAATTTTGTTTGGTGCATTAAGATAAAGCTACCGTAAGATGTAGAGACTAAGCTTTTGTTTGAAAACTACTTCATCCCCTGCTCACTTACACTTTTCTCCATCACAATGGGGAACAACTGTTCATTCATATAACACTTTGATAGCCACTGATCAATAAAATACCAAATTGTGACACATTTTTTTATTGAGAATGTTTCCAACAAGTTAAAATGTAGAACATAAAATCATTTCATTTGGTATCCTAGACTTTTGTAGACTTACAAAAGTCTGAGTAGAACAGACTTTTGTTCTACTCAGACAAATTTCTGAGTAGAAATTATCTGTTCTACTCAGTGGGTCCTCCGATGTGTCAAATTTTGTTCTAAGTGCTAAACTACTGTAGACACAAGTGTAGCAGGACACCTAAGCAGGTGATCTAAGGAAATGTCCTCAATTCGTCTTGAGGGACTCCACACCAATTTGTCTGTCTGACACGATCGGATGACCGATGTTAATGCCACGTGTGAAAAGGGTTTGTTAGTACTCTAGTTTCTGTCCTTTGACTTCAAAATATTGTCTTCATCTTTTATAAAAATGTTGTCTGACTCCTCTATGTTCAGTGACTGGATTGAGTGTTGATCATTTTTCTGTTACCTCTTCATAGATTTGTGACTCCAACAAAACATGTGAGATAGACCCCATTAAGCTAAAGGAAGGTGACAACGTGGAGGTCAACAAGGTAGACAATCCTCACTTGTTTTGTTTGTTTTTATGCACAAGATTGAGACTGTACATTTCCAAAAATAAAGTCCTTTAAATTACATTTATTACTGTTGCAGGAAAACCTTCAGGTTTATGTCCAGAAAGTTTTCTCCTCCATCACTCAGTCCAGCTCCAACTGTCCTCCTCTGATGTGTGACGTCTTCAGATCGCTCAGACATCTCGCCTGCAAACGCTTCCTAGGTAATGAAAATCTCTGTAAGGTGCAGCTAATTAAAAGTTCCCCTTTTAAACAAAGCACAAGCTAGCATTATTTAAATATTGGTGTGGGTTTCATGAGCAAAATTATTCATGAAACCCATTTTTGCCATTATTCTGTAACAGATTTCGAATATTTGGTGTTATTGGTTTTATTTGCCAGTAGGTGGAGCCAAATCATTAAGATCTCATTGACTCTTTGTGTAATGCCTTTACAGTCTATTCTTTTTCATAGACCTAACTCAGTGATATTAACAAGTTTCTTTTCTTTTTGTAGGCGACCCTCATGTTCAGTACTCTGCTGTGAGCAGCTTCGTGTTCCTGCGCTTTTTCGCTGTGGCTGTTCTCTCCCCACACTCGTTCCAGCTCCGATCTCATCACCCTGTAAGTGCAAAGCCTCTGCTACCAGCATGTTCTGCTTTATAATCTGCTCTGTGTGTGTATTTACTTTGTAAGGAGACCTTATTGTCGTGCTTGTGTACTTGCAGGATCCTGAGATCGCCCGCACACTCACTCTCATCTCAAAAACTATTCAGACTCTTGGCAGCTGGGGTAGTTTGTCTAAAAAACTGGTAAAGAAAAGAAGAGTGTAAAGATTTGTACAATTATTCTCCTACAATGTCCAATGTTCGTCTGTAACCGGTTGACAACTTTTTCTGCCTTCAGTCTAGTTTTAAAGAAAGCTACATGTACGACTTCTACAAGTCATTCCAAGAAGAAAAGTGCATTGAAAAAGTTAAAAAGGTATTTATTATAAACCTGCTCTACAGTCCAGTATATTTCAATTGTTTTGTTTATATCTACTTATTAGCATTTTTATCTGCTTCCAGTTTCTTGATGAAATCTCGTCCAACGTGAGTAAAGAGTCCAGCAGACAGGAGGATGCTGTGGTTCTGAAGGAGGGGTGAGTTGTTTCCATTAGCCCATATGATCATTGACAAATATAGTTTCCTGCAAATTATTATTATTAATTACTCTTCAATCTAAAGCCTTGCAGCTGGGTAACTTGGGTGGAAAGGACTTTTACTGATACTGCGTGTTTCTTATTTGTTTTTCAAGGGAAGTGCAGAAACGTACCCAAGGAAAGAAGAACTTCTCTAAGAGAAATTTTAAGAAGAAATGGCTGAGAGTGACCAACAGGGAGCTCTCCTACCACAAACGTAAAGGTGAGACCGCTCATTCTCATAATCCAACTCAATAAGAGGATACACTGCTGGAAAATGCATAATAAGTCAGTTTATCCCTTAACATGTTTTCTTGGTGAAAAGTAAATGCGTCAACCTCGAGGCTCCTCATGCTCTCTTACTGCCTAACCTTATGACAAGTCGTTCTTTAATGGGTTCCTGCTGTGCCTACGCTCTTCATTTTCAGAGTGTAGATTAAATTGAGCTGTTAGATGTTTAAAGGTTAGGATATTATTCAGTCTAACCTAACTCTTTAAACTTCTCTAACAAATTTCTGAGGCCTTCACAGAACACCTGCATTTATACTGAGATTAATTTGCCCAAAATACTTGGATATTTTGGGGTATCAAAGTATTGGGGGCTAGTGGAAAGATTGAGATTATCTGTGTGGTTCTGTCACATAAAATCTCCAAATTCTCATCTTTACCATGGAACGTTATTGTTATATCACAATAAAACGTGGAGGGTCCAGTGGTGTGAATTTGTGAACAAAATGTTACAAGTCGACATCTGAATGGTTCATGTTGCTCTCATTTGTAAAGTCATGGCTGATCTGACTTGCAGTTCAATGCATCTTCGCAGCTCTAAATGCTTTACTTTCCTCCTTAAATTATATTTATGGCTTCTCTTTATCCTTCTGACAGGATTAATCTGTAATGTTTTGGTACTGAGAGCTCCACCACTGTTATCATAATTGGTATAAACATGACGGAGTGTTTTCTCGCCGACAGGGAAGGAGGCCCTCTGCACCATCAGCGTCAAAAACATCCAGGCGGTGGAGAAACTCGATGAAAGTGCCTTTAACCGCAAAAATGTAAGTGGGTCAGCCTGGGATATCTCTTACCACCTTTCATTAGTTTCCTGCTTTGAAATGGAAGTGGTGTTGAGATCACATCTCAGCGTTAAAACAATAAAAAACGTTTTCAGCCTCATGAATCTTTTCTGACATTTCCCTTCAGTAGGTTTGAGTAGTTCACCATTAAAGCTCTGAAAAGCCTTCAGAACTGCCACTTTGGAGTGTTTCGAAAACTTTTAACTCTAAATACTTAGCAGCATAAAATTGGCTCTTGCATATAAAATTTTATGTCTATAGCTACAAGCACGAACAATAAAACTGTTAACATTTAAATCTTCTTAAGGGATTTGAAAGTGTGCTTGCTGTGTAACACAAGTTCCTTGTCTTAATGCCTAAGGACTGTTTTGTTTCCTCTTGTTAGATGTTTCAGGTGGTCCTCTCAGAGAAGCCGCTCTACGTTCAGGCAGGAAACTGCGTGGAGGCCAGCGAGTGGCTGGAGATCCTGGGCCAGGTCAGCCGCTGCAACGAGGGACGCTTGACCACTTACCACTCGTCGAATTACACCGCTGGAGCGTGGCAGTGCTGCAAAAACCAGAGCAGCAACGCTCCCGGCTGTAAGCCCTGCACAATGTGAGTGCAGGATGAGATCGCCTGGAAACTAGCTAGCTAGCGCTGCAGATCACAGTTCACACCCAGTAAAAAGAGTCGACTGCTGTTCTGAACTCGGGCTGCCTCCGATGTTAAATGTGACCACCTGTGTAGACGCAGAGTCCTGCTTGAAGCACGCTTTGGAAAAATGCACAGCTATTTGTTTAAAATGGCAAATAAAAACAACAGTAGGCAAATTAAATGAGATGAAAAGTTAAATTGCATCACAAAGACAAATAAATGCCTAAAAACTGAGAACTGAAATCAAGTAAACCTATATATATACAAAATATTTTTATTATTATTATTATTAGGTAAGGGAATTTAAATTTTATTTTTTATTCGGTTGCTAAAAAATACAATTCCTCACTTTTTGCCATATTTTACTCTGGGTATGCTGTTCTTTGTGTGGGGCTTAGTTTTGTTTTAGGCTAATCTTTGCCAAAAACTTGGTTTCACCACCATCACCCAGATTTCTTCCAGCATTTTTTAGGTTTTAAGCCTAAATGATTCAGTTTATCCCTTAGTTCAGTAACAACCTCTGTAATTGTACCTTTTCTGTTCGCTGCGCTCCCCAACAGAGCTTTCTATTTTTCAGTAGAATTACCCTGGAGTGTCTGTGACATAAGAAGTAGAAGCAGCATGGAAATGAATTATGAAACCAGACATTTGAACAGGAGTGTGTACTCTATTTATGACCCCTTTTATTAAGGGGTCATAAATAGACCCCTTAATACAAGGGGTCTATTTACCAGGAGTAACAACTCCATTGTTACTCCTGGTAACAATGGAGTTTCTCTCTGTTGCATTGAAACTAGCGCGTCTTAAAATGTTTCATACTTTAATCTTTGCAGGAATTGAGCCGAATTTGAGTTCAGGATGTTTCTGTGGCTGGGAGAAACTTACAGCAATTCATAAAAAGCACATTCCTGCCGTCTTCAGCATTTACTTTCCCCTCCACTAGCTATTTTTTTTTTTCTTTCAATAAAGCTTCGAACGTTATTTGAGTTGCTGTTTTCACATTCCAGCTCAGTAGGGAAGGTGTTGTCTCTCACCTTCATTCTTGAATGACTTCTTCTCCTTTTCTCTCCTCACACGTTTGTCCCCTCCTGTTGCAGCACCATGCTGGCCAACCTGCAGCTGGACATCGACTGTGACCGAGAAGCGGAGAGAATCTTTTCCCTCCTCTCATCTAATGAATCCAAGCTACAAAACATGGAAGGTCAGCATGTGCTCATGAGCTGTCGGGTTGAAGTAAAGTAGAGGGACTTATGTGTATTTAAATGTCCACTCAAAGTAACACGTTGGATCCTTTGCAGCGGAGACGCTGTATAATCTTGCTGGACACTTAGTAAGCGGGTGTTAGATTTTACAATCCGGCCAGCGCTGACGCCTGTGTCCTGCCCACAGATGCGTGTGCCAGCATGGCGGTGTACCAGGGCCCTCAGAGGGAACAGGAGGAGTACTCCAAGTTCACCATTCAGGAACCCAAAGAGACTTTTCAGACCCTCAAACAGCTCCGAAACGTCATGGAGGAGCTGCAGAGGCAGCACAACAGCAGGAATAACATCACTGCACAGTACGGAAGCCTGTAAGTCTGCACCAAACCTCTGCATGATGCCTCTGCAGTGTCTTATAGAAAGTATTCACTCTTCTTCAACACTTTAGCATGTTGTAAGGGTGCAGCCGTTTGAGGTTTGTTATTGGGATTTCATGTGATAAACCAAGACAAAGTAGAACTTGATGGTGAAGAGGAAAGAAAAGGGGTACATGGTTTTCAAAAGATATTTTTAAATAAAAGACTGTAAAGTGTGCACATTTGTGTTCAGCCCTCCAGGATTTCAGTTTGTAGAAAAACGTTTCTCAAAAGTTACAGCAGGAAGTTTATTGAAGTGCAAAGATACCACTGTTAGGTCTTCCCACATATTATCATTTCCATTTAGTTCTGGCTGGGTCAATCTAACACATGAATACGCCTTGGTCTAAACCTTTAGACATGAACTCTAGCTGATTTTTTTTTTTTTTTTTCTCTGCTAAGAAAATCATCCTCACAATATGATTCTGCCACATCCATTTTTCAACATGGGTATTTTGTGCTTAGAGGAATGTGCACTATCAGTTTTCCTTTGTACAAAAAAACCTTTATGTATGCAAGTCCATCTTTTGTCTTTACCCACTTGTCCTTTTAGGGCCACGGAAGACAGACTGTTGATCTATCACATAAAAATACATTGAAGTTTGAAGATTTAATGTAGCAAAAGTTCAAGAGAAACAAATAATGTTGTCTGTGTCATGTCTTGAACTCCGTCCTCCAGGGCTGAATCCATTAGGCTTTTATTAGGCCGCTGCTGAACAACTCCTTCTGTCCAGCCAAACATGCTTGTTTATGACTCTGGCTGTGGGGATAAATAATCAGACGCCTCTCTCATAAAGAAATGCCCTTAACTCTATAGTTTATCTAGTAATTACTGTGATTAAGTACAGTATTGGCTTTGATGGATAATTAACTGATGTAGTCACTCTGATGCTTTCTCTGTTTCAGTGACAACCCCATAGTAGGGAAAACCTCTTAGCCTGGGTGGGCCGGTGTGGCCTGAAACAGCCCCACCAGCAGGGGTCAGTGCACCACAGAGGACCACGAAAAGCCCACGAAGATGTCCGAGCAAGTGACGAGGAGAATGATATACACCCTGACCTCCACACGTTTAGTCCACTATGAATGAACCTTTTTTTTTTTTTTTTTTTTTTGGCTGCACTGCAGACTGATTCTTCATGTATCCACAGAGGCATCACTAGATGGTGTGTGAATAGGCTGCTATATATAAATATATATATGTGTATTTTTAAAATTTACTCAGTTTTATATCAACAGCTGTGATGATGATCACTCCCTCCTTGTTTTTAAATGTTTTTAAAACCTCAGTTCAATAACAATCATCACTCTGGAGGATCGTCGTCTTGTTTGTGCCCCTCAAATCGTTTAGTGTCCTTCTGAACAAATGTATGTGTGTTTTATAAAAAAAGAAAAAACCAATCTGCCTTACTGATGGAGATTCTTTTCACATTTAATACTGAGGAAACAATGCAAACGCACTTTAAATATTTGGAGCTGTCCGAATGGAAATGATTAGATACTTGGTATCAGCTTTATGATCATTACATGATCCTGAGTACATATTTTTCTTTGTTTCACTCCTGTACAATAACGTTGAATGCCTGTTGAATATATATATATATGTTAAGATATTTTTGTCAACCAAAGGCAATCTCTTGTACGTAAGTGTATATGTATTTTGTACACAAACTGTTAAATTTGAGACAGATTATAAATATATGTATATGTTCAGTTTGTTTGTCTGGTTTAACATATCCTTTTTATTGACTTTTAGGGCAAGCAGTTTTGCATGCATTCAGCTTTGAATCTGGACGGCATGACTGTGGTAAAGAGTTGTGTTTGCTTGTGATTGTGAACTGTTGATGGTACGGTGTACATGGGACCCGTGATGTTCATGCTCAGAGCTCCCCGCGCCCCCAACATGGCCGATGCTAGACACAATAGAGGCCCCCCCGAGAGGAGGCAGCCAGAATAACAGACGACTCCCTTCATCTCTAAATTTGTCCGACAATCGCAGCGATGGCGCCCCTTCATGCTCGTCTTTCACACCAGCAGCACTCCAAAGCTCCAGCTGCTACGCTTTTATTATTTTAAAGATTTTTTTTTTTATATATCTGCAGTCTGAAAAATTTTCACAGCGCCTCCCTGCCAGAGAAGGTTGTAAAAAGTTTAAAGTGTGAAGAAAAACGTGCATTAATCGATTAGGAGTCTTGGAGTGACTCCATCGTACGTCCTCCCCTCCACCTTTTCTTTTTTTCTCCCCCTTTTGCACCCATACAAACAATGAAGAAGAAGAAACTTGAATTTGTTTTAACATGTCGAACATTTGATGTTAAGAATACAGGGTTAACCACTTTGTACGTATGCAAAAACATTGCTTTTGTCTGATTTAATTGCTAACATGCATGTTTTCATTATTTAACAACTTATGTTTCACAAAAAAAGTTTTTGTATCTATTTTTTGTAAACTCTGATTTGAATATGTTGCTATGCTGGTACATGCCTCTTGTTAAACTGTTTTTTTTTTTTTTTTTTTTTTTTTTTTTTTAGGCTGCTGCTGTTTTGCATTCACCTGCAATATTTCCACTTTACAGGAGTTAAATGCTAACATTTTTTTAGCGTTTCATTTCAGCTTGAAACCGATTGACCTTAGATGAAGCTACACACAAACATTAAACTATTACCTGAAGATTTTCACTTCAAAGATCATATACTTAGATTATTGTTTCTAAATAAGGGAACAGCTTCATTTTCTTTCTTGATGGCTGCAGAAGTAGAAATGCCGGAGTGCAGAGCAGCATGCAGGAGCCAGGTTTATGTTCAAATTTGACCAAACTAAAAGGGAACATGCTTAGATCTACTTCTGCTAGACAAATACCTCCCAGGAAGCTTTTTGTAAAATGGCATACGAGATGTGTTTCTGAGCACTTTGTTTTAACGAGAGAGCAAATTAGTTTCTTGGACATTATTAAAATCCAACAAACATTTCCTTCAATCAGTTCTCGCTAAAGGGAGATTACAAAAGGCAGGATCACCTGAAGGGATTGTTTGGTTGTGTTTTATTTATTTTTAACTGAGTTTTGATTTAAATTTCAATTGGATTTTTCCAGCGTACAGCCACTAGTGGAAGCAAGAGGTTATTTAAAAATATCCAACTAATTTCTGAATGTTCAGCCTCAGTTTGTTGTCTGGTTTTATACTAATAGAGCAATGTATTTCACATTTATGGTCCATATTGTCTAAGAATAAATACTTTGCCAACAGTCCTTTTTGTGGAGAGTGATTTGTGTTTGCATTAATATAAAATAATATTTCTGTAAATTTAATTCAGAAACAAAATAACAGTGTTGTGCCATAGGTTTTATTGACGCATAATAGTTTTTTCTTACATTTATTGTCTACATTTGTTTTCATCTATCCTCCCATCAACTCAAGAGCGTTCCCACGGCATGCTTCCACTGCCATAGGTCTAGGGATGTGCAAACATTTTTTTTCATGCAATAAGCTTCATTTTTGCATTTAGTTGGACTGAATACATGCAACACCCTATTTTAGATATTAAAAGTCTACAGTTTACTGCTGCAATTTATCATCACTACTCCAACTGTCTGAATCCATTTCTAGTTTCTACTTGTGTGCCTTGGCAGCAAAATGCTCAAATTTTAAATACAAAATTTACAAAAACAAACAGTTAACGTCATCTGGCTGGGTGTAGAATATGATTAAGCGGAGGTCATAGGTTAGGCTCAGGCATTAAGAGTAGGAAGCCAAGTAAACATACTCAGGACTGAGTTCAGATTGGATTTCTATTGGCTGCTTCACTTTAAGTTGATCTCATGATTTCACCCAGAAGGTGATTACAGGGATCAAAGAACAATCCTTCTGATGGAATTACAGAGAAATAATATTCTCACATTCAATTTCTGAAATGTTTCAATTAAAGGAGTCACAATGCTCATTTTATTTCTTCACGTTTAGGTTTTTTCCCCCTTTATCACCAGCTGTAACAATGATCAATGTTAAAGTGAGAACCATGTAAGTTATATATTTCTTTTACTCTCCAGTGTTCATTGGTATGATGATAAATTCTTACATCTTCATCCCTTATCAGGATATTGATTACCTGTGAGGTGGTTTCCTTTTGGGATTGTAGCAGCTGTAATTTGGACATGGCTTTGATTTACAAGCAGCACCACAAGTTTTCCTTTTCCTTCTTCTAACAGGGAACATAGTTTGGAGGATTGCATGCTAAGAATCTGTTTGTGTTTGAAGGATCAGGTCTGCACCGCAGCAAGAGACGTCCTCATGTTTCAGCAGCGAAGAGCTTCGTATGAGAAGTCAAGCAGACATGCAGAGAAGGTTATGAAAATGTTCATGGAGAATGCACACGCTATCCCAACCAATGCTGCTCTTTGACCCTGGAGCCTGACCTCAGCCTCACCGGTTGATACTCTTCTGCATAATTATGCTGCAACTCGATAATAAAGGGACAAATCTGATTGAGCAGGAAGGGGTTGGGAATTTAATCATTACAGGGGTCTGGATATTACTGAAGCTGGGTCCTGACCACAGAGGAACAGCAGTTCCAACATAAGTATTTATGACACAAAATACCACCTGTGTTGTATAATATCTTTTGTTTGGGATCATAGAAAACATCCATACATAAATATTGTTCAGAGCACCGTCTATCAATGGACAAGTAAAAATAATTGTGCAGAAACAATCGTACATCTTGAATTTGTTTCACATTCTGTCATGTTTCAACCACAGATATTCGCATTTTATTGGGACTTCATGTGATTGTGTATGGTGTAAAATGCATCGGGCAAAAACGGCAAAACTGTCAGATTCAGATTCAGATTTATTCGTGTCCCAAACGGGCAATTGATGTTACAGCAAGTATAAACGACAGATACAGATAAAAGACAAAGTATCAAAGTTAAGAAATAAAAATAATGAAACATACCAAAAAAGACATCGAATCACAATGTCTCCAAATTCCTCCACATTTTTAACAAGCAGTCAAATGTTTTATTTGGTAGTTCCCACTGAGCTGACTCAGAGTACATTTTCTGCCCTTGATTGGGTTGCCAGACCCACCACACACTCATCAACCTTTGCCATGTGCTGGTGTGTGCCTCATATGGTTTTCCGTTGTGAAACAAACACAGAGTGAATATTTTTAACAAAGGACGCTCGCAGGCCAAAAACATGGATCGGAGAAATCAAGATCATTTTGTGAGAGCCACCAACTTATTTACATTTATATGTCGTCTCATATTGGATTCATAAGCTTACTTACTTCTGGCTCCCAGTCCCTACCTTCTTACTGTTTCTTTTCATGTTTTAATTACAGCTGCATGTCGTCTGAAATTGCTCCCCAGCCTTCTGAACTCATAACAGAAACAGAGATGAGTTGAGATCCAGTTTACATCCTTTGCCTGTTTAAACTCACTCAACACAGGCTTTTGATGGGTATTTCCGAGCCAAAATAATGCAGATTTTCCTTCAGATGTGTTGATTCAAAGTGTCCAGATACTGTAGTTTATCTCATTTTTAATATTTCTACACTATATGCATGATTTAATACTTTAGCATTATCAAGTGTATCTATTCAGTTAGAGCATGCAGCAGCGCCTTGCAAAGGTTGAGTGTATTTTATTGTGATTTCATGTGATAGACTGACACAAAGTAATGAATAATTGTAAAATAGAAGAGAAAGGATATGTGATTTTTAATTTTCTTTCTTAATTTTCAAATAAAAGGTTGCGTTTATTTTGTATTCAGCATTGCAAAGTCAACCTCTTTTGTTCTATCATGCTCTGTAGTTGCAATTGCAGTTTTTTTACTCTTCGCACAACAGCTGATGTGCATTCAGAATCCACAGAAAGCACATTAGAACGTCAGCTTTGCCTTTTCAAATGGATTTTGATCTGAACTTTGATAGGGCCATGCTGACCTATAAACTATGATGCCCAAGGTTTCTTCCTTTTTAAAGGAAGTTGTTTCTTTGCTCCATCACCGCATGCTTGCTTAAAATGATGAGGAATTGCTGTGAAGTCACTGGTCCAATGGAAGTGCCTGGGTTAATTTAAGTAGATAACATTTGACCAATTAGCGTCAAACTGAATAAGACTCCCTTGTGTTATACTTAGCAACTCATTGAATCTAGTCTGTCCGTGTGATTAGATTGTGTTGGTAAGGATAATTTCTGTTCAATTAGAAATCATGTGACTGTTCTTTGTAAAGTGACTTGAAATTGGGCTGAACCATGGCGCAGCTGGTGAAACTGTTTCTACCTGATTTCACACCAAAAGGAAGAACCCACTCAGTAAAATCGGTAAATGTTTGTCTAAGGGATCAAATGGGACCCTAACATTTATGTAGTTATTCTTACATGGTTTGTTTTTGTCCCTGAACCTTTAATGTTTTGATGCAGGAAGATAAGAAACAATACACAAATCAAACATTGTATGGAAACTTCTGTTTGGTTTCACACAAATCTTTTACTTTTCTACTTTACAGAGACCATAGTTACAGCTCATACATGTGTTAAACACCTGGAGTCTGACTTATGTTATATTCATTCATAAAACGTAACCGTTAAAACATGACCATCTTTCAATTTCTCCTAGAAATTGGAGGAGACACTGATTATTTCTTGACTTAAACTGATGCTGCATTTGGACTAAGCCTCGACTCATAGACTCTGATACTTTCCACATTTTGTCTCCAAGGAAAATATCAGAAATGTTTAAAGCAGGGTTAGGTTACAGAGTGATTTCCCAAACTTTGAACATCGTTGAGCACAGTCCAAGACAATATCTGAATATTGAAACAATATGACAAAACCGCAAACTTAAGAATGCATGGACATCTGTCAAAAGCTTACATGCAAGAAGAGAGTAAATCAGAGATGTAGCCATCAGATCCATGGTTACTGTGGAGGAGCTGTAGCTGATATAGAAGAGTGGCAATAAAAAGTGCCTATTGAATTTATTTAATTTACAAAATGTTTTTTTTTAACTCAACAATTTTGAAAATGGTTGTATAAAGCTGGTAAAGGCACACCCTAATTGTGGCAAAAAAGTTGCTTAACAAAGTATTAATTCAGAAAGTCTGAATACAAATGTGCACCACACTTTTCAGAAGCCCTATTTTTATGTTGTTTGAGGTTATAGCATGACAAAATGTGACAAAGGTCAAGTGACATAAGTACCTTTTTAAGGCAGAGTGTGTCAACAACAGAAAGTTAAAATGTCAAGAAAAATCTTGTTACTTAATTATTAAAAAGTACAGAAATTATTAAAAATAATTTTTGTACTTTTGCTAAGACAGCACAGCATTTTCTTTAACTGGATCTGGTATAAAATATACACATTACCACCCATTATCACCTCCAAAAGTGAATATTTTTGAACCTGTACATTGTTACAATTCCGTATTGAATTTCATAAAGCTCAGTTCTTGAATAAAATCTGCAGATGCCTCTTTCCCTCCATCCTCTTGATGTGCTTTCGGTGCGATGCTACGGTTCATGCAGAGAGGCCGTGGACTCTTTGAGACAGCAGGGTGGTCAGTGGGTTGAAGGGAGGCGGGTTGGACTCTGAGAGCACTGTTGGAGCCAAACTCTGAGTAGAAGCAGTCTGTTCTCCAGGTGGGAAACACTCTGACATCCTCTGGATGGACAGTACAAAGAGGAAATTAAAAACATATTCTTGTTTTTAATTTTCTGAAAATCTTTGCAACAATTCCACGAGTCATTATGATGAGCTTATAAAAGGCAAGGATAAAACTAAAGCAATCTTGTCATCGTATAAATAGAAATAGATGATTTATAGGTTTCAGTTTGACTTTTTTTATTAGATTTTTTTATTAATTTACAATTTTGGCCTGAAAACAACTTAAACAAAAGGCTACCTTACAATGACTTCACACGTTTCCACCCAAATCCCCATATTTGTATAACACTGCTGTTTCCAAACAAGAATGCAACACCAGTGACATAAATTATGACAGTTTTATTGTTCTGTTAAATGTCCAGCTGTTCTGGTCGTATAACGGAGATTTATTGAACAGGACCGGGTGAAAAGCCAAAACCAACTAGCAGAAATAATGTTAAAATATCATTTTACAATATTTCTCTCACTCTGAAATAACTAGGTTTGTCAATTTTAACAAATATTCATTGTAACTTTTTGCATCTAATTTTTCTTTATATTTTTTTTTTAATCATCAAATTAGTTTGCTGTACAGTCATTCCACGATGTAAAAAAATTTTTTTTGAACGCATCATTAGAAACCCAAACGTAATTCAACAATCAGGTTGTTGATAAATGCATGTAAACTTCTGGCTGCCGCACAAAATGTAAAGTCAGACTTCCAAAATCACAATTAAACTGTTTTTCACTCAACACTGTGAACTCAAACAGTACAACAGAGATCTTTTAATGTGGGACCAAATTGTGCATTTTGTGGTTATTTAGGGTTTTTCTTTATTACTTTGGAGGGTTTGTTGGTTTTAAATTACATTTTTGTGGAGTTTAATGTCTCAACAGTTATGTCTGCGATTCCTCCTCTGCAGTCATGTGTCTCCTTCTGGTTATTTTGTGTGTTTATATATTGCAGCGCGTATTTGTTGGTCATTTATAGCTTTTTGCAATAATTTTGCATTACTTTTTAATTTTCTTGAACCTTTTTCTTGTCTTTCACCTCAGTTTTATTTTTTTCTTTTCTTTTGCTATTTTATTTTCTATCTGTTCCCTATCCCTGAGCTTAAGTCAATTGTTGATTTTATTATTTATTTATTTTTTTATGTTAAGCTACACTACACTACTACTAAAAGATAAGCAACATTTTTCTCCAGTGACTTTAAACTACACCTGAAATCTCTCAGTGTTGTGGCCTCTTTTAGGACTTTTTGGCTCCATTGGTTTTTAATCTATGGATGAGAGAGAACTGATGAAACAATATGCATCTTGGACAAATGATCCAGTCTCTGTTGAGCGGCAACTCGCATCGTTAAGCATCTGAGTACTTCGCTGAGCTCTGTTTCAAATGACACTACAAGAAAAACAAGATTTGCATTTGGGACCGCAGATCTCGTCGTTGATTTATTGTGTAAAATGTGTTTCTTTTTGGGGTGTGAAACTGAAAACAGAGACGAGGCTTTGTGAGGTGCATCTCAGGCCACGTTAACAACAGAACCAGCTGTTTCTCCTTCTTAAAGCATCTCATCTATCTGTATACCATTAAAATGCCTAAAGCATAAAGTAATAGCATCGAGCATGATAAATGTTTTGAAACACATGTGACCAGATACTTTACTTATCATCATAAAAACTCTCTCATGCAGGCTGAGCATTGCATTGCTATGGAAGACTCCAGTAACAAAACATTAACACTACAGTTTATTAAAAAAAATCTCGTTACTTTTTCTAGTGCTTTAGTTTATTATCATACCTGTTGCGCTGGCAATATTAAATAATGGCATCTCTTGTGATAAGTTATGCTTTTACAGTGAAAATTTTAGAAATATTTAAACCTTTAGGGAAAATTGCCAGCAGCACAGTTATTGCCACTCCTGTTTATACTTTGTATAGTCTGTTTTTTAGCCAAGAGGACAGTACTCAGTGTTCCTCTATGATATTTTACAAGATTGGAGCACACAGAGAGAGAGATCTGTTATTATTTTCCTTAGTGTATCTGGTGCTGACTGAATACTAACAGGAAGAAGCTGCTGAACGTGTGTGTTGCCGTCGGTCAGCAGAGGAGCTGTAGGGGAAGATGCTGTGCTGTTAGTGGCAGCAGTCGCCTGGTTGGTGCTCCTCTGCAAAAGAAAAGAAAATCACTCGAGCAAAAATATAATTATTTAAATGTAAAAAAATAAAAGCTTGAAAAACACAGATTAATCTTTCTTTTGCCTTCTTTCTTCCTTTCTCTCTGTCTTTCCTTTCACAGGTAAGTGGTAGAGATGGAGTGAAATCGACTCGTTCTCTGGAGAACAAAATACTTTATTCTCATAAAGTATTTGTTTTTGGGGCTATATGTTTGGTTGAAAGAAATTGGTATCTTATCTGTCTGTTGTCAGATATTGTTCTGTCTTTTGTATGGCTTTCTTTATTTTTCTCCTTTTCTTTAAGTACAGAATAATGTGTAAAGTAAGACATATAAGAGAAAGGGTTTTAATAAGTTAATACGTCTACCTACCTATATATCTATCAAAATATATATTATGGTATTTGAACTGTGAATGTGAATATGTTTAAAATAACTAAACTAAACTAAGTGCATTCTGAACATATTACTCAAACAATAGAGATACCTGCTATTTTTAATAACCGTAGCAGAGTTTATATAAAGCCACTTAGTCAACAGGATTAGAATATAAACATTGAAGAAATTAAACTATTTTGAATTTAAAAGACACAAAGACCTGATTTGTGGAAAAACAAAGTCTTCCAAAAAATGTCAAAGAATAAATGCAAATACAGACATGCATAATGCAAAATCACAAATGCTATGGCAGAAATGTTCTGTCCGTCTGCGCCTTTAAGTAAAGAAATAGCATAATGTCTCTGGACCAAAAAGAAATGCAGGGAACAAAAACTCATGATAACACAACAGATCCTGAGTTTGGGTGATCTTTGCTGGAAGCTGTGAGTATTCCTGATTTTAGATAACAACTTCAGCTGAGCTGAAAGATTATACCATCTCTTAGTATGAAGCAACTACATGATGAACATCAGCAGATGATAAGTAGCTGTTCAAAATATATCACATATTTATAGAGACTCAACGTGTGGGAGAGAAGCGTCGTCTTCTGCCTTCTCCCACACATTGAAATGAATGAAAAGGACGAACCATGAAACGTGAGAATCACACAGGGCTCCGTGGGAAACAAAAGGAACATGTGTTTACAATCCAACAGTGAAAACACAGAGCAGCGCAAAGACAAGTGAGGAGGTGAAGACTCACAGAGGTCACCTCATTAATTGCTGCTGATGACCTAATGAACTGAAGCGAGAATCATTTTGTGGAGGAACAGCAAGCAGTGAAGGATGACACAGGCTGTGTGGTCCTGCTGAAGAAATCACGCACAGAGCCTTCCTTCCACAGTTTTAGGGTTTCTTTGTTGCTTTACCTAGACAGGCTAAAATATTCAGGGGGTTTTTCGTGCAGATTCAAGACAGGCTGCGTCCTTCAGTGAGAACTGAGCTCAGACGACTCCACCATGAAACGGGTGGAGAAAGAAAGTCTGGCATTTTAGTTTCCAAAAACTTTATATGGTCTTCAAAACTGATGTTGTAACACTTGAAACTATGAACACAGAGCAAATATATTTCAATTTGACCATGGACAAAATTTTGTAAATAAAATTTTGTAACTAATGAAAGCTGGTAAAACTGTTTCTATTTAAGGAAAACCAGCTGATCACCTCAAGTTGTTGACTTGCAGCAATTACTGCACATAATACCTAGATATCGGAATAGTCCACCTATCTGCTCAGAGTCTGTGTGGCGAACTAAAGATTAGGGTAATGGTAAAGGGCCTTCCAGCCTCAAAGAGGTGGAGCTCATCACCTTAGATAAATAGTAAAAACACCAGTGGAAATGTTGAGTTAACGAGGAAGATCTAGCGCCAAAATATATACATTTTTAAGAAATTAAGTTTTATTCATCATCAGCAATGAATATTTCTTCACATATATTTAGTGTTGAGTTTAAAAATCACACTGGATGTATTATGTCCCACTTAATACATCCAGTATTAAGTGATTGTGATTGGACCCTTCAATCACAATCACATATATGAGGATGGATGACGGTGCTGTTGATTATCTTACCAAGTTCTTGATGTTTCCCAGCACGGCAGCGGTCAGTATCCCTGTGAAAAAGGCCACCAGGTTCACGCCGGTGAGGGTCCAGATTAAAATGTACAGGGTGAAAACTTCCTCGCAGCTTTGCACTCCAACAAATTCAAAGTAATTGTTCATATAGTCTCCACTGGAAAACAAAGAAGGGGTTCTGCTTTAGCAGTCATGTTATAAAACCCCCAAATCTCAGTTCTGCGTAAGTGAACAAAATCCATAAAACAAAAAGTGTCTGATGTGACATGGAAGTTGAAAAGACTCAGAGGAAATAGTGATTCTCTCACTTGGCGCAGTTGTAAAGGTCACAGCAGTAACAGGTCCCACTTCGTACGGTCATGTTGCAGGACTCCCTCAGAGTCCAACATGGCACCTGAAAATAACTTCAGTTTGGTTTAGATTCTCCTGACTTAACCAGATCAGAATAATATTTCTCTTCCTCATCATCACTCACCGTAGTGTAGAAGTTCTCATAGATGTAGCTGCTGCCGCTGCTGTAATACTGACACCTCCCTGCTTTCAGGGGCCGCATGTCCTGACAAAAACATGTCAACAAACACTAAAAACACTATTTAATATTATTTCTACACAAACAATTAATGAAAATCCACACTGGGCATGGCAATAGTGTGCTTCTAAATCTCTAGGTAGGATGCCAGATTGTTAGGTCTCCAACTACTGATTGTATAAAGCATTTCCCCTTCCTTTCTCCTCGTCACTGTTTTGTCAAGATATAAATCTTGACAAAACAGTATTTGTCAAGATTAGATGCAAAGCAAAACATCTGATGTCTGAAGTTTTTGATAAAACACAAACCAAAACTTTTCTCGTCATCTTAAGCTTTCACAACAGGGTTCTGCTGTGACTGCAGTTGGTTTGTCTGCATTATTTCATCATTAAACACAACCATCTGAAGTTAATGTGTTCACAGAAGAGGGAGTGTAACCCACCATGTTTAAGAGGATACCGACCCCATCAATCATCAGGCACAGAAAAGAGGTGATGATCCCGAAGCTGAAGAATACAATGGCAGCCGTCAGCTAGGGAGGGAAAATCGGAAAAGAATAGATAGAAGATGTTCATTATTCAGCCAAAATTCAGCTTTCAGTGTCTACTCTGGCTGTGATTTAGATTTAGTGATTTTAGTTATTTTGATATATTGCTTTTTTTCCCCACAGTGCTTTCAGTTTTCCATGTCTCTCACTGTCAGATTGTTGATGGGTGCTCTTCCTAACCTTTTGTTACACCAGTCTTTTAAAAAACAAAACTTTTTTGCTTGAACAGTTTTTGAATACTTTCAGTATTTTTCTTTTTGCATTACCTTTCACCTTTTTAATTTCTGTCTTTGAAATTAAAGACAGAAATGCAAGGACACTTATAGTGGATTGAAAAGGTATTTATATTTTATCAACTATTCAACCTTTTTGCTGTGTCTTCTGCATGGCTTTTGACTAACAGCAAATATGACTTGTTGAGGCTTTTTTTGCACAATGGCTTTCTTCTTCCAACTTCTCCATCAGAGCGGCTGCATATATCCTGAAATTAAATTACACACATCTGTACTTTATTCTGTAATTCGGTGAGTACTGAAGCCCGTTGATGCTGCTGGGTTTTATCTAGGAGTTTTAGAATACAGAGGCCTGAAAACACATACCTTACACAGTTTTATTTGTGAAATTTGTCTTTTCCTTCACAGTTGGATTTATCTATAAAACAAAATCTCCCCCTTTGTAAAAAAAAAAAAAAAAAAAAAAAGGTTAAACAATTCAAGGCGTATAAGCACTTTTTAAACATTATTCACTGGATACCAGCTTGGATGTGGAAAATTCAATACATTTATTACATTTGTGAGAATATTTGAATTCTTTAGTCCTTCTTATTTAAAACAATGAACAGCATATGTTCCACGGTAATACATTTCTTCAGTCTGAGGGCCTTTTTCTTAGTTTTCTTGGTTCTTTTATTGAAAGTAGTTGGAGCCACATCCTGGTGAACATGCTGTGAATAAAGTTGTGGTATTTTTACCATGAAAAATCATCTTGCTCTTAGTCTAGTCTTGTTCATTGACATATTTTCAAACGACAATCGTCAACAGATAAAGCAAAATCCAAACATGCTAATCTAAACTCTACACACAGCAGCAATACAGATGTCCATAAGTGCAAGGAAGTATGCAGAAAGTAAATGACATACAATAAAAAAAAAAAAAAAAAGAAAGCCATCCTGGTGCAAATCTGTAGGCAAGGTTCCTTTAAAATGTGTAGAAGTGGAAAAGCGTGATTAAAAAAAACAAAACAGATCAATCAAACTTTACAAATGAGTTTATGAACACAGATTAGAAGACGTGCCAGGAATTGATGTTTTTAAACTTTTGTGTTTAGCAAGTCTGTAATACTGCGCTTCTAAAACCATTAATCATGTTTTTATTGGCTAAGCTCATTACATGAATCAAAACAGCCTTTAAATAAAAAACAGATTTTCACTCATCCTGCCTCATCTCTGCATTAGTCAAATGTTTTAGCCGTTACAGTTCTGTAGTCCCCTCTGCACTCAAGGACCCTGGAAATGTTAGAAAGCTTAAAATTATTTATGCTCACTAAAATAAGTTCTAATAATGTTAATGGTTTAAATTAGATTGCACTTCAGGTCTTCTTCTATTTATAATTCTTCCCTCCCCTTCAACCTAATAGAGATTTTTTTATTTTGTGCTTTTTATCCCTGTATTTATTATTGTGCTTTAACATCAACCCGCCAACGAAACTAGAAATTAAAATTAACCAGCAATAATCTTATGTATTTATCTCAGAGGTTTCTTCAGATTCACTGTGATACAGACTGCTACAGGAGGTCCTTTCTGCTCACAGTCATCAACCTCTGCAAAAACTCTTTGAAGAAAATCGTGACACTTGATTTCCCTTTGAGATTAATAAAGTATTTTACAATTGAACTGAAAACTGCCTACAGTTTATGATAACATTTTCTGAAGGCTCCAATCTTCAAACTTTAAAAATTAGTCTGTAAAAGACAGCAACCGGTTTTAATGAGTTCTGTCAAGAGAAGTGTTCAAAGACACAGGCAGCATTGTGGTTAAGTAGCAGCATCTGGTTAAATGCTAGGAGACATTTAACCAGAAATCATGATCCCATATGTCAACTCTTTTGTTGTTTACAGAAAACATACCATAATTTAAAGTTGTGCAACTAATTCACATTAAGTCCTGAAAACAGACCAGGTCTAATAAATTATTAAAAATCTCAAATAAATATGGAAACACTGCCCATGTTGCTCATTAACTCAGCATCCTACAGAATAATGAGCTGCAGACTGTTAAACAGATTTTTGTACCATGCCGTCCCAACACCTCACTAACACTAATTTACAAGGCAATGAATATGAGTGAGAAGTGCATTTTTCTAAATCCTGATAGATAACAGCACAGTTCATGCTTTCCTCATCATAACTAAGGGGTAATTCTTTAATAACAAAGCCTTATTTAGACTCTCAGGCAGACCTAATAATTTGTGTGCAGCAGTAGACACTCTCTTGTATCTACTGTAAAAGAAGCTTGGATAAGCTCAGGTTTCACCTCTTTCATCAGTCTGGGTTGTTGAGGCATCATTACAGTTCATTTGTTATCCATGATGAGCAAAATGAAACTCGGCATTCTGTAGAAACATAAAACCTTGATTGTGTAACCTTTGAAACTGAAAACATCCAATGAAGTCAAATATGGGAGCCAGGAAGTCTGATATGTTTTCCTAAAACCAACGACCTGATGTCATTTCAGCGAAAGGCAGCTGGTTTATTAGATCTAACATCTATTTATCTGTTGAGATTCTGCATGGGATTTGTTTCATCGAGGTTGTTCTTGCTGGAAGAACCTCATATGTCTTGAGTCTTTTTAAGACTGACAGGTTTTCTTTAAGGACTGTCTCGAGCACTAATTTTCAAATGAAGAACAACCAAAAAGATGAAGAAACCTTCCAATATCAGTATGAAATCTAATACAAAATGTCTGAAAAGAGATAAAACAATAACAGTAATATGCCAGAGAAGGCTGAGTTTGTTCAGTAAAACATGATGAGAAATCATAGCAGTGGAAAGTGAACATCATAGGTATTGTGTTGAATTTTACAGTACCAATTGCTTGGCGTTCTCTTCTAGGAGGAGTCCTAAAAGTCCCAGGAAAGAACCAAGAGTCAGCTGCAAGAGACAGAAGATTCATGTTAATCAAAAGCTCTGATGCTTTCTTTTTCAATATTGGCTCCTTTCCAAGAAAAAAACTCAACAAAAGCTTTAGAGCTGCCTATGTGGTGCAGTTCTGACATTACATGAAACATGTATGACATCGTGATGAAGGTAAACAAAACTCAATGCAGTTATGGTACAAGATGTAAGTAGATACTGATGTTTGAGGAATATCAAAACACATTGAACGCAAACAGCAGCAGTAGAATGCTAATTACATTTCATAACCATTTTATATTAAAACTGTGTCAGGGATAAACACCTGCAGAGACCAGAAGACGAAACTTCAAGCTGTTGTGACAGATTGCAAGAACGCAACTTTTTAAAACTACTTACAAAAACTCCTGAGATGTAGCCAGTCACATTCAGGCTCTCTGTGCGCGTTGTGGTGTAGGCTCCCAGCACCACCAGCAGCAGAGACAGACTGAGCATGCTCAGTACCAGCCACAGAGCTCTCCGGACCCTCAGCACCACCTCTGTCAAACACAGAAGAAACAACAAACTTTGATCATACAAATAACACATGACACTATATAAACCAAGCTGCACTCTGAGGAGATTTTAAAACTCATGTTCTTTTCAGATATATAAACTAATTTGAAAATGATACACTTGTTCAGTCATTAACTAAGTTTCTTGTAGGTGATCTATGTGAAATTTTTCCACCACCTGTGCAAACACTTGGCAGCCTTCTCTCCTTCCATGTTTTCCTACACTCACATCTGGACACATCTCAGCAGATTTAAGGCAGGGAAACGTTTGATTACACCAGAAATAGTTGAAACCCAGATTTTAAGATGATTATGTTCAGTCTTACAGTTTTTGGAAGGAATTGTTTCGCCAATGCTCCTTTCCTATTTTTACTCCATGAGAAAATAAGTATTTGAAATAATTTTCATTTTTACACAGTCAGTCTGCTTTTTATTAATAAACTTAGATTATCCAAGTACAGGAAAGCAGACAATCAATTCCCCACATTTGGGCAATTAACTTTTTATTACTTTTTTTTTTTAAGTTTTCTTTTCCTAAATATATATTCTTCCAAACATAATCAAAGAACAAAATCTGGTACACCTGTGAACATTTAAAACTACTACAAATTTTTACTTAATGACCACATTTTTGTAGGCAGGAAGATTTGTGATGAAAGGGCTTAATCATTTGTGTAAATACATTAATGAGAAATCTGAACTAGTGAGGTGTTATGCATGAAAACCCAGAAAAAACATGAGCTCACATTACTTCACAGTGGAAATAAGTATCCAAAGATAATTAGAGTTATCTGAAGCGTTTGGTTTTTTGAAGAGGAATAATAATAACTGAAAAAGTGCGCAAATAGATGTATAAAGCTTTTCAGAGAAATACCTGCATAAAGCGAGACAGGGAGTATCTTAAACACTTTTTTGGATAAAACAAATTGCAGAACGAAAACGTAATTAAATTAAAATGAGCAATCATATCAACTCTCATGTCAAACTTCTGACAGAAATAACTTTAAAGTTTATCCATCAAGCTAATAAACATATATTAACTCTGTCACAATAAAAACAGAGTTAATGTTTCTATTGTGTTTAAATTGTCTCCCTATGAAACAGTTAAATTAGTTTATTTAAAGAGAACCATTTTATGAATTTGAATTAAATGATCAACTAACTTTGACTACAATGTATTACAGTTGAAATCATACAATCACATTCAGTTTAGTTACATGCAACATGATCTGAATTAAATTTGGACTGCATTGGAGTCAACTTCAAATGAATTGAACTTGTTTACAAAGTAATTTATATGACACGTAACTAGGTGTTAAATAAATCAAGTACATAATAGCAAAATACAGTGCATACAAGGATGGTAATAGGTTGCTTGACCTTTTATCAAATACCTTTCAGACTGGATAGTTTGGGTAACATCTACTAGAGTTTCGTCATCTGTTACTGACAATTAAGAATCCAGAGTGTTAAACGACTATTAAGATTGTAAAGTTAAAGTTTTAATTACAAAACAATTTATCTACTCCACTTCTGTTAAATTACCTGTCGGTTTGTTCATTATGCGTTCCTCCTTGCCTGCTGGTCTTTGGGTCCTTGCGGTCATTATAGTATAAGTGCCTCAAAACCAGCCCAATGTTTTCCCTCGGAGTGTAATCGTCCCGATCCGCTGGCTGAAGCTTTGGTGAGAACCTTTAAAAGTCTTCAGTGTCCAGAGAGACAGGGGCTCCAGCAGTGAGCTGCGTGAAGAGAGCTCCAGCCTCTGATGCATTCAGGGGGAAAAAGAAACTTGAGACCCTTTTTCCTCTCTTTCCAGGCTGTCATCATACTCCAGGTGGCAATCTTCAAAGAAAATTATTATGAGGCTGTATCCAAACGAGCGTCCTGAAACTAGTGTCAGTGTTGGAAAAAATATTCACGTAACATTGGTTTTATTACAGTCTTTTTCAACTCCGTGCTGTGAATTTGGATGTCTGTCTAACATGTGTTATAAAAGAACTTGAAGTTAAGTGGCCATACTCAAAGGGTCATTTAATTTGAGGTGCATCTCAATAAATTAAATAAATCTTCGCATTTTTTCTTCTACACTTTTCCTTCCACTAAACTTTCCATCCTTGCCTGAGGAACAGCCAGCTTCTTCCTTTTGTGGCTAACACCTCCCTATGAAGGATGTCAGTGATTATCTGCTAGACAACTGTTAGTAAACAACCTTTCCCAGAATTGCGAAGGCCATAACAATCCGATGTTATAGTTTGGTCATAACATTGTGATCTTCGAGCAAATTAATTTATGGTTTTCCTTAGCTAAGCCATAATCATTGCTTTGTGAATCTCCTCTACAGTTTTTAAAGGGTTCTGTTTCACAATCTTCACAGGGCTTTTTGCTTCCGCTCAACTTTCCATTAACAAGATTGGATACCACATTTTGTGAATAACAATTGATATTTTGTGACTTTACTCTCCTACTGGAGGGTGATGATGAGTGTTGGACTACAATCAAGTCGGGTGTTTACCATAATACCTTTTATAATATGAAATGACCATAAAATATTCCTGTATTACTATTAATTGTTTAGTTTTTTCTAAGTCTACTGTAGTTTTTTTAAAAGCAGCAAATCATAATAGTCAAAATCAACATAGGTAATCATTTGAAATATATATTCTATAATATAGAATAATTGCAGCAGCATATGTTATTTCAGACCTCAAGAAATGTGTGTTATTTTAATTTAAACATAGCTACCATCAAATGTGTATATTTATGAATCAACATTAAATTACTTTAAACTTTTTTAAACTACTTGAAATAATTGCCAATAGAAGTTACACATATGTCATTCAAATTGCTGAAATAAGTTAACTTGTTGTTGATATAATAATGTAGATACTTGTAGTTTTTATGTGAAAGGGGTTTGCACTTAATGCCTGACAAACAGCGTCCTCTTCTGTCGCTATAGGAACAAGACGCTGGCTAGCATGGTTAGCATTAGCACAGCTGTCGTCCTTCCATTTTGTGCAGCTAAGCTAACGCCAGCTAGCACCGTTTTGCGGCAGAGATGGATGACGGTGACGAGCCGGGTTTAGTCCTGTCGCACAGCACCTCTTCGGGCTCTAAGTCGGGTGGGGACAAGATGTTTTCCCTGAAGAAGTGGAATGCAGTAGCCATGTGGAGTTGGGATGTTGAGTGCGATACTTGTGCCATTTGTCGGGTACAAGTAATGGGTGAGTCTGGAGGAGTTGTTAGCTCAACTCTGACCCACGGCTAATGAAGCTAAAAGGTTTCTAACAGTACAAATGAAGCAGTAACTCTGTTCGCTTTACGTTTTACAGACGCATGCCTTCGCTGCCAGGCGGAGAATAAGCAAGAAGACTGTGTTGGTGAGATACTTAACACAAAAAACACACAATTTGCTAACAGCAGTGGTAGTTAAGTTAATCAAACAAGCTAGCTTTGGCTAATTAGTGGGAGCCGTCAGGAAAAACATGCTAATTACAGAAACCTGTTTAAAGAAATTCAGAAGAACTCGTTTTTTAAAATGACCAATAGCAGCATATGTTATTTCAGAGCCCAAGAAAGATAAACGGAGTTATTTTAATTGAAATATGTCGTCAAATGTGTACATTTATGAATATAGTAATATCCCTGTTTGAAAACCCAGTAGTAGCAGCGTTATCTCAAACACTTACAGAAATTCCCTTACTGCTGCTGCTGAGTATTATGGCAAAATACAATCAACCTGCAATTCTCTGGTTATTTTTCTAGTAATACTTATGGGATTATGTATATGTTCTTAAGGAGGATTAATTGTGTTTGTGGGGCTGTGATTGCTGTACCATTAAGTTACCTAAGAAGAATAGTATCTCAGCAGGTTATGTTTGTTTTCTGTCTTTCAGTTGTATGGGGAGAGTGCAACCACTCCTTCCATAACTGCTGCATGTCACTTTGGGTGAAGCAGAACAACCGCTGTCCCCTCTGCCAGCAGGACTGGGTGGTTCAGAGAATCGGCAAATAAGCACCACATCCAGGTGTACTGTGCACGGATGCACCAGAACATGGTGACAGACTTCTCGCTGATCCCGGCAGTATGTCCTGCGTTGTCCTCTCCCTTCCAATTGCATGTTTTCGTTATACCTGGTGTCAAAGGAGGACAATGGACACAGTTAGAGCTGCACAGATTCGTGGCTGGAGGGATCACACTTCAAGGAGAGAAGAACAAAGTGTGTCGGAGCGTCATGTCAGCTTTACATTAATGTCTGCTGTGGTATTTGACACATTGTGAAAATGGGAGTTTCTTTTTTTAAAGATTAAGGATTGTGAATAACTGTGATTCAGACACTCTTAAGAATAAAATTCATACATTTCAAATAAAAGTGTCAAAGTGTGACAAATACTTCAGTTTTGAAGTTTTCAGTTATTTGTCAAAATAGGACTTTGAGTTTTAAAGTATATCACAAATAATCAAAACCTGCACACTGAAGTCTTGCAGCTTAATTACATTCTGATTCCAATTACATGTTTGAAATTCCCATTCTGTCTAGCATGTTACTCTGAGCATTTTATAGATAAAAAAAAAAAAAAGCTTTTATGGAGTGTACATGTGGTACTGATTGGTAACAGGTTGGATGTAAGTGCTTAGGCTGCAAAACTGCTCTACATGACAGGTAACCTTGTTACCCATTATACTGTGAGCATTGGATTACATGTAAGGCTGGCATTGTTCCAGTGTCAAGGTGTTCCCAGTGATTATATTTGAAACCCAATGAATGAAGCAATAAACTAAAGTTTTAATTTTTGTTTTCTTTGCCAGCTCAAAAGCCAATAAACGGGAGAGTAAGTGGAAGGGAGTTGGACGGATAATTGACTTAGTTGATGCTATTGGTTGGAAGACTGCATCAACCTTGTTTAACCTGAGGTTGGTGTGAAAAAAGAAGCACTCAGTTTTTTGTGCCAAAATGAACATAAATAAAAATTACAACTTAGGTGGGCTGGCTGTAAGAAATAGGTATTTTTCACAACATAATGACTAGTTTTTCTTTGTATTTTTCTAAATGCAGTGAAAACCTGACTCCTATTACAATATTGGGGGTTACTCTAAAGAAGTCTGTGTAAACTCATAAACTCAGTGGTCTCCCGTGACTTTAGGTTGGAGCTGGTACCGTATCATGTCAGAGTGGCAGTTCAGCGGTTGCCCACAGCCACTTTGTATCTCCTAATAATAGACCAGTCTAAATCCTCTTAAGTTCAAACCACATAAGTTGCTTTCCCCATGTGCCGTCTTTGCAAAAACGTGCAAAGCCGTGTGGGACAAGGCGGTGAGAACGTTCAAGATGTGGGAGCTTGATGGGCTCTCTTGTGCCTCGATTTTTCAGATGGGTGAATTTAAGTGTTCTTAGTTTAACAGCTGTTTCCCAGCACACCTCAGGATTTATCCACCCATGGGTGACCTGGCAGGTCTGGACAGCTTGGTGGCCAACACAGCCTACCTGAGAGCTCTGAAGCCCGATAGCAACGAGCTAAGAATGCGCCGAGAGTCTCTGACGCTGCCCACGCCAAAGAAGTCCTCTGCTCCTCGGGCAGCACTAGAGAAGACCTATGAGTCACTTTGTGAGCGGCAGCCTATAGGAAGGAAGTTGTTTCAGCAGTTTCTCCTGACCTCTGACCCTCAGTGTGTGGCTGTTGCTGAGTTTCTGGAGGAGCTGAGCAACTGGAGCGCTGCCGAGGACGGAACCAAAGAAAAGGCCAAACAGAGGATACTGTCAACGTTTTGTCAGCCTCAGTCTCAGACTTTCCTCTCCTTCCTCACAGCAGAGGATGTCAAGGCTTGCCTGTCTCTTTTCGACAAAAACGACAAGGCAGCCGTGGAGCAGATGAGAGAAGCAACTAGAAAATTTCTAAGAGGAAAACCTTTCCAGGAGTACATGAAAAGCCCCTTCTTTTACCGATTCCTGCAGTGGAAGGAGTGCGAGAGGCAGAAGATTACTGACAGATATTTTTACGAGTTCAGGAGTTTAGGCAGAGGTGGCTTTGGCGAGGTTGGTACAAAACTTCCAATCAAAATCAACATGTTCAGAGTAGAATACAGACAAATTAATAGGGTTTTCTCTAGCTCATTAAAACTATAGTGCAAGGATGGTGCTTTGCAACTTTTAGATGTGTCCCTACTTCAACACACCTGAGTCAAATAATGAGATCATTTGCAGGACTCTGGAGAACTTGACTGCATGCTGAGGAAGTGAGTTAGATGTGTCCAAACATTTAGATTTAGGGACACATCTAAAAGTTTCTGGGCACCGGCACTCAGGGCCTGGATTTGAAAAGCTGTTTTATGGCATAGCGGATGTTCAACAGGGGTCTTCATCCAATCTTTGAGAGCTTTTAGGAACATCCTTGCACCAGCCCCAGCTCAACCTAGTGATTGAATTACCACTTTAGTATGCCATTAGGTGTGTTGAAGCAGGGTGTGTCTAAAAGCTGCAGGACAGTAGCTCTCAAGGACTGGAATTGGATACTCCTGCTGTACAACATTATTGCTCAAAAGAGCAAATAATTTCTTAAGTAAGTATATATTACTCATGTAATACTAACAAAAGCCCCAACATACTTCATAAGATGGGCCAGTGACAGGTGCGGTATGTCCTGGATAGGTTGCCAGTCTTGTGCAGCGCAGCATAGAGACTGAAGTGAGATTTTTTTTTAAACTCAAAACTAGCTTTCAAGCATGGTGGTGGCAGCATCAGGCCGTGGAACCCATTGGTATAGGGGTATTCCACAAAATCCCTGGATACATTTTTGAGAAGTCCAACTGTGCTTAGCCCACAGTTGGACACTGTGGCACATTCCCTCAAGACAACCGTCGCTGACGGATATGTAACCAAGTGAAAGCCAGGGTGCATGCATCATTTTGACCATGTGTTAATTAAAGTAGGTGCACAAATAATTCAAACATGGGCACTCTATTGTTTGAAACAACTGACGCTTTTTGTTTCATAATCATTTCATTCTTTAAAAACACAGGTTTAAATAAATTATCAAAAGTCCAGATTGAATATGATATTCTTGCCAAATATATGTGAACTTCTGACCAGATCAGCATAAGCGCCCATCATGAGATCATCTGTTTGTTACATGACCAAGGGTTAGCAAGAGATTAAGACAAATTTTAATTCACATAACCCAAGGTTTTACTTTGAGTGCTTTGTCCTAATATCCCATAACTTTCTCAATTTTCTGTTCTGCCAGTGCTGGCAGGAAAAAATCAGCACAGGAAAACGTCAGCAGAAAGAAATACACTCACTGGTCACAAATGGTTGAATTTAACTAAGAAAAAAGGTACAAGCCTCCTAGTGGATAATTACTGCACTGCTGATGATCTTTCAGCTGATAAGCTAATTGACCCAAAACTGACGGAATAGGTACCTTCTCATTTCTTTGACAACCATATAAACAGACACCTCCTGTGGTCATGGAAGAAGAGTTAGTCTGCTCCATCAAGCAGAGAAAACAGCTAAGCAGATTGCAGAAATGACTAAAACTGTCATTTCTGCAATCTGCTTAGCTGTTTTCTCTGCTTGATGGAACAGACTAACCCTTTTTCCATGACCACAGGAAGTGGATTAAGAACTGTCCAATCCACAATTAAAAACTGGAAGGATGGTGGGGAACAATCATCTTTGAGGAAGAAATGTGTTTGGAAAAACCCTGAATGACTAATGGGTAATGAATCACTTATCAGTTAAACGATTGGTGACATCAAATCAAAGAAAAACAACAGAACTCAGGGCTATGTTTAATAGTGAAATTAAGAGCAATTCCACAATTTGAGGAGAACTCAATAACCACTAATGGGTGAGGCTCACTTGAGAAAAAGGCTTCAGTTTGCAAGGGAGCATAAAGATTTAACTCTAAGCAATAGGAAAGCTATAGGATGTCATAATAATTAGACTGAGTGACTTTTTTTTTTGGTAGCAATGTGGCCAGGCAGTGCATTTTAAGATGCTAAAATAATCCATCAGATGCTAAAGACAGTCTTGGTATTAAAATGAATTATGTTGCCCTGTCTGACAGGTGTGTGCTGTCCAGGTCAAGCACACAGGCCAGATGTACGCCTGCAAGAAGCTGGAAAAGAAGCGTCTGAAGAAGAAAGGAGGAGAGAGGCTGGCCCTTATGGAGAAGCAGATCCTGGAGAAGGTCAACAGCGCCTTCATTGTGAACCTGGCCTACGCTTACCAAAGCAAAACCCACCTGTGTCTGGTCATGACCCTAATGTCTGGAGGAGACCTCAGGTTTCACATCTATGAGTTAGGCAAAAGAGGCATCCGCATGGAGCGTGTTGTTTACTACGCAGCCCAGATTGTTACCGGTATCCTCCACCTGCACTCTATGGACATCGTGTATCGAGATCTGAAGCCTGAGAACGTTCTGCTGGATGCAAAGGGCCAGTGCCGACTGTCAGACCTGGGACTGGCTGTGGAGCTGCCAAAAGGAAAAATGACTTGCCAGAGGGTGAGTACCCAACATTTATGTGGTTTGTGCGGCTGCAAAATCCTCCTCTACTTGGAGCACAGCATGGCAAAACCCTTAGCAGCTTGTTTCAAAAATTGTACATTTTTACCTTCTCTTCTTTACTTTCACCACACAGTTCAGCTGCCGTTTCAAGTAACTTATAGGGAACAGGGATGATAGCTCTCCTTACAGTCGAACATGATCCTGTGCAGCCAAAAGTTATCTCATTAAAAGGTGCCTGACCTGATGCTCAGCTATAGCCTGCTCTGACTCAGAAATATACAGCAGAACAGGTAGAGACTGTGAGCGTTAGCTGACTAATCTGTGTCCTACAAATCCCAGAAACATTGTGGGTTTTGCATTTTTGTTCATTATGATGAGTCAGGTGATTTAGAGCTGGTCCAAACTGAAGGAAAACCCCAAGAGTTCCTTCAGTGACAGACTACTGCATCCTAAATGCACAAAGGAGCGGTATTGCATATCCTTCCTCGCTGCAGCTGTAAGACTCCCTTACTCTGAGGTTGACGGTGGTGTCAGGAATGTTGTCATGTTTTGGTTTGCTTTTGTTTTTGCGTTACGTTGTGTTATAGCTTGATAAGGTGTCTGAGTATAAAGTGCATAAGTGCATATTTATTTTTCTTAACTCAATTTACAAAGTGAAACTTCTTATATAGATTAATTAGACAAACTGCTTATTAGTTATGACTATTTCCCTCTGGCAGTTAATGAAAACAAAGTATTTAAGAGAAGAATATTACATCAGACCAATATACATTTTTAATACAGCAATGTGGGCTTAATCAAAAGGATGCTTAATATCTGCTTGAAGTTTGTTAATTTTTAAAAATCCTTTAATTCTAATAAATGAGCCTCATCAGAACCTAAATTAAAAAAGGTAAATTTATATTTATGTTTCACACAAAGTAATATATTTTAGGCTCATATTTCTACTAATTATGATAATTATAACTTGTAGCAAATAAAAACTCAGTTACATAAGGCCAATGAAAGTGTATCTTAATGCTGAAATATAGAATAGAAAATAAATATCCTTTTATTGTTCAACAGCAAGGAAATTCAAGAGCGCCAGCAGCAAAGTAAAAGTAAAGCATGCAGATTCTGAAGTCTTTAAAAGGCAAACGACCAGCCACCATCTCATAAATGCTGCAGCCCAGAGCCCACCAGTCCACCACAGCAAATTTATAACATAAGAGAAAAACGACACTCTGAAATTATTTTTTTCAGATTTGAACTGTTTTCTCAGATTCAAAGACATGTGCAACTGAGGACGCTTTAAAAAACATAAGTGCAAATGCATCTCAATACAATAAGAACAGCAGAATATTAACAAGAAATCAGAAATTGAATAAAAAACAGCAGGGATGTAAACGCTTAACTGAGTTTCTTGATAGCACTGATTTTTAGTCTTACAGCTGCTGTGAGGATGGATATGCGATAGCGCTCCTTTGTGCATTTAGGATGCAGTAGTCTGTTACTGAAGGAGCTCTCCAGTTCAGCAGCAGTCTGCAGCGATCTGCTGGTAGATCACTGCGGTAACGTTGGTCCTGATAAAACACACAGGACCAGCGCCAGCAGATGGCATGCCTCCACAAATAACCACACTGTGGAAACTTTACACTGAACCTCAAACAGTTTGGCTTTTCTGTGCCTCTTCACTCTTCCTCCAGACTCAGGAACCTTTATCTCAAAATGAAATGTAAACTTTACATTAATCTGAAGGAAATATTTTGTGGTCCTTTTGCTAAAATCTGAGAAGAGCCCTTTTTCTCCTTAATCATTTCCGTAGTGTTGCCCACGCTGACATTGTCTCTGGTTTATGAGTGGCTTAAAACAAAGTATGCAACAACTATCCTGTTAATATGTGACTCACTTTCATTGTGAAGGGTGACAGCAAATCAGCAGTCTTCTTTCTTTATAGGCCATGACCTGACCATTCATCAAACATTTCTAATTAAAAAAATACAACATGTTTATAATTATTAGTAAGTAATGTTTCATTTTTCTGAGATACCTTTAATTATACACCATTTAATCGATTCAATGTATGTATGTATGTATGTATGTATGTATGGATGGATGGATGGATGTTTAACTTTAACAATCACTAACTTTATCTTGTGGCACTAATGTTTTCATTAGTGTTTTTTCCCATCGGTTTTCAATGATCCTCTTCTGTTCGTTGCAGGCTGGTACGACCGGCTACATGGCTCCAGAGATCCTGAAGCAGGAGTACTACCGCACATCTGTGGACTGGTGGGCTCTGGGCTGCAGCATTTATGAGATGGTGGCTGGTCGTTTGCCTTTTAAAGACTTCAGGGAAAAGGTGCAGAACACTGAGGTGACTCGTCGAACTCTGGAGGATGATTGCAAGTTTGAAGACAAAAGCTTTGACGGTCCAACCAAAGACATCATCAACCACTTTCTCAAGAAGAAGGTTCTGTTTCGGCTTGGGTGCCGGTAAGAAAAGTACCTCCCTACAAAATACCTGGAGTATGGCGTCAAGAAAGAAATCATGTGGTAGTAGGAGAATTTTGTATGGAGACTAGAATGGACAGGATCAGAAGAGCCAGATACACATTTTGATCCAAACAGGGGAATTACATTTTAATAAGCACAGCTAAGAAAACATAAATTCACATTGTTTTTTAGAAATAGTTCTGTGTTATTTCATAATTATGACATTCTTACAACTTGATATCACAGCCTAAGTTGTTGCTGTGACTGATGAGCTGTTATTCTGGGTTTAATGAGCAAAAACACAATGAGATTCTGGTAAAGACTGAACATTAAAATTACAACAAATTATGAAATGTTCACAAATTAATATCTATTTTTCTGTTTATATTGAAAGTAAAAAAGAAATTTGATTTAATTTAAGCAGTAAAACTTCTAAGTCAAACCGAGTTTGACTTAGAACTAAGACCATCAAATACTTTACTAAAATGTGTTTTAGAGTGTTTGTAGCAAAAAATATATATATTAAAATTGATCTTTAAACTCCCCAAATTAATGGCATTCATGTACATGATGAGTCAAAGTAGTGCTTTTTTAGTCTGACACCTCAAGTCACACGAACCAGTTCAATAAAAACAGATGTATTTCTTTGGTTTTTACAGTAGAGATGATGACCCAAGGACTCACACGTTTTTCAAGAATATCAATTTCCACCGTCTGGGGGCAGGGCTGGTGGAGCCCCCCTGGGTGCCAAAACCTGATGTGGTCTACTCCAAAGACTCTGAAGACTTAAGGGACAACTCTGAGATCAAGGATGTCAAGTTCGATGCTAAGGACGAGAAATTCTTCAAGGAGTTCAGCACTGGCGCGGTCTCTGTCCGCTGGCAGAGGGAAATAATCGACAGTGGAGTATTTGACGAAGTGAATAATCCAGAAGTGAACGGACATGGCCAAGAGAATGTGTGGACGTCTAGGATGTGCATCATTTTGTGAGATTCTGGATTTCTTTACTTGAAAAACTCATTGTTAGTGCTGTGTGTTAAATTAAGCTGCTCAGAGACATTTTAGGCACTTGCCTTTTTTCTTCAAATCAATGCATTTCTTTTCTATTCTAGTGTTTGAAAGCTTTATATAACCAAAAGTCTGGTAGCAATGCTGCCAGGGCCAAACATAACAAAACATTATTCACAAAAGTTAAGTCAAACAAAAGGGCTCAGCTGCTTCAAACTTTGCCCTTCTATCCCTGGTTAGACAGTCCGTCCCAGTGGATTCATAGTTTCCATTACATCATGCATCCATTTCAGCAGAAAATTATTCACATATGTTTGTAAACAAGCTGGATAATGGTTGTATGTCACTGCCAGGATATGATAACGTATTTTCTGGTAAATCTTCTGATTCTTATAATCAACAATGTGCCAAAAACCAATAGGGCCTTTTGGTTGTGACAGGGCAAAGTCACACAGTGTGATTGATGTAAATCCTCTCCATGACAGATATTCACCACTAAGTGTCGCCAAACACCAACAAAGTGCATAAAAGCCTCATCATCACCTCTCAGCAACAAACTTAGCTTGACTGTGTTGGTCTGGTATTTACGAGGATTTAGTCATTTTTAATAATGAATCCAGACAGAAAGAAACTTTGTCCACACACTTTGTTTTTCCACCTAGAAAAAAAAGGCAGTTAAAAGTCAGTGCCAATCTCCGATTAGTGGAGAATTAGCCTTCATGGTTACTAAGTGGACACATAGTTTCCCCTTGTCCAAGAAAGCTACTTTATTCATTATGTGATTAATATAACACATTTAGCAAACAGTTTTAATAGCTTATCCTGTGTTTGGTACACTTTTTAATCTGTCAGCAGTGAAAAATTGCTTTGCACTAAGTTAAGTAAGCTCCAATTTTAGCGAGCAAATTTAAAACTCCTTATGCGAGCTAAAAATTCAAAATGTTACCCACATGTTTAGAAATCTGTTTAAAATAAACTGCTAGCTAGCAATGCTTACTCTTTCTTACCATTAAACCGTTGACCGCAACATATAAATATTAAACGCATTATCCATCATTTTGTAGATTGTAATTTAAAGCATTATTTGTTTGTTGGTGAATATAATAAATTTCACCCTTAAATTTTTTCCAGCAATTCCTTAAAAAAAGTGACATTATTGAATAAGAGGTAAATGCTTCGCAAGACAGCAGTGTCACTGTGTGGCCCTTGTGTAAAAATGTAAACTTAGTATCAATATTTTGATAGTTAGCTATTTTAAATATCAGCCTTGAGAAGTTGTTAAAAAAAATGTAATATATTCACCTGTATATTTGAAATATTTGCTATAATATTAACTATTTCTGTCTCAGTGAGGTAACAAATTAAGTTTGTGTCGAAGGTTTTGTGGCTAATCATTAAGAGCAGGGTCATGTAACCCCAGTCCTTGAGAATCGGTGTCCTGAAATGTTTTGATGTGATCGTAGTCAGCACATCCAAATTACACAGCTGATTATATCTATAGACAAACTATCTGCTATCACTACTCTCAGGCAGATGTTTTTATTTTACAGAAAAGGAATTACACAAACAATTTGATTCAACAGCCCAATATTTTGTCTTTTCAAAATACACCTAAAAAAAACTTTAACTTCGCTTTTGAAATCAATGATGCATCTCTGTTTCAGACTACTTTGAAAAATATGGAAATTATTTGTTAAAAGAAAAAAGTGGAATTCCTTTTAAATCCATTGAGCTACATTTAAAATTCAGAGCAAGTACAAGTAAATGGGAAACATTTGGTTAGATCAAGGACATCATGTAAATGCACAAGATGGCATTGAAACTGTAGACATGCTTCTCATTCAGTCAGGTGGAAATAAGTTTTGAAGTCAGTCCTGGACAGCTGACCTGTCTGCTGCTGTACCAGAATTTTGGGACCTGACTAATGAAGACCATAATGTAATAAAACCTAAAGATGTTTTATTACAGCAAGCTACTACTTATTATATGTGATTCCATAATTTTCTACTTCACTAAACTTGAAAACAGTATTAATTACAACAGAGACATTTAATTTTAAGTTGTTACACAAAGCCATCACTGTTACCTGAGTAAGTTTTGTGCCTTATCTGAAATTGTTAAACATCCTTTTAGAGGAGGGATGACACTTTTTTGTTGCCAGGAATTGCTTTGAATGCCCTTCACCCAATTTTTACTTGTGTATTTACCGTAGAGCAAATAGTTCAGCTTGTCAACTCCTTCTAGCTAAAACTGGATTTCTTTAAATTCAACTAAGCTGCTGGATCTATGCAAAATTGATAGTATGTAAAACGTAACTATCAACAAACTACACAAAAAACTCACAACTAATGGCATATGCTTAATTGTTCCAAGGTATCACAGAACATTAAGGATAGAAGAGGTTTTACCCAAACAAAAAAAGCAATTTAGAACCCCAAAGGTTGCAACTGTCTGAGGTGTCCAATTTAGCAATCCATGTCACTAAATTTCTTGCCAAAAAAAAAGCAATCACACTAAATCATCTACATCAGTCAGACATACTTTTATAGAGTTTTACATAAACTCTAAACGTGGAAACCACTTTAATATTATACAATCTAATGATTAAGTGAAAAGAAATCCGTACTGAAAGAAAAAAAAAGTTTATTGTTGTATGCCAACGCAGTTTTCCCCTTGAAAGAATCCACATCAACAATGTAAGCATAAAAATGTAATGTTTAAAATACTTTTTTTGTTAGTTGCTTTTTGTTTTACTGACTTTACCCTTTGAAGCATACCCAGTTTTTAGGAATCACAGCAAATAAATGAGAGCAGTTGGGACTAGAGACTGGAAATCTGACAAAATTTCTGCCATCAACAGTTTGTGAAGTAGGTGAGAACGAGAGGAGGCAGAGGAGATCTGACACCTGGCAGAGGGCTTCAGCCAAAGGAAAACCAGGAATGGTGCAGCTACAGTCAATATTCTGCAGTCGATGCAACAAATCATCCTGGATACTGCAGGTGGCACAAATGTTGTTCTTTATGTCTAAAATCTCATGTGCATGTCTTCACTTTCACTCTCTGGGTGCCAAATATCATTTTAGATGTAACACATAATCATTTCTTTTTTCTTTTTTTGTATTTTGGCTTGTTGGGAGTCGTCTGTGATTTAAGGAGACGATGATTTGTGCATTTCATAAATGTTTTATTTTTATTTTTTCCACTAAAATTAAAATATGGTGTGAATTTTCTCTCAAAAATGTATGAAAACGAATAAACTTCTCATACTTGGAATAATACAAAGCTGATGACTAATGAATCTTTGAAGTTATGTCAATAAAGGGTCTGAGTTATTTTTAACAACTTGTTTCTTATTTATCACCTGATTTCTCATGTATCCACAGATTCACCTTGAAATTAAGTAAACATGTCTTTACTGCATATGGATGGTATGATGATATAAAGTTGCTTTAAACGTTTTTTTGGGGGGTATTATAATATTGATATTGAATAGTACTGGGCTACAATGTGATGCAACTCGTAGCACTGTTGCATTGTAGCAAGAAGGTCTTGGGTTCAGATCCAAGCCTGGGTTCTTTTTGCATGGAGTTTGTATGTTTTCTCTGCCTGAGCAGAGACACTGGGGCCCATCTGTAGATCAGCTGAAGTGGAGCTGGACGACTTATCACTATATTAGCATTTCATATCAGTCGATACTGATCATTTTTGATTACTTTTTTGTTTTAAATATGTGAAATACTGCTTTACCTCCACGTTGTTGTTGTTTGTTTGTTTTTTGTTTTTTTCATTTTTAAGCAGTTATGAGGCACGGTGGTAAAGCCTTAAACTGCAGTTACTCGACAGGTTGTTGCTAGGTAACCGAACAATGAGTGAGTTGCTAGGTAACCGAAGAGTGAGTGAGTTAGTTGACTTTGCTTAGGCTAAAAACTTTCCTCTGTCTACCTCTTCCAGAATGTTGTGTGGTTCTGGATTGGAGTTCAATTAAATTATTCAATATTTTATAAGATATCTGTTATTGATCACGTGTCTATCGCTTGTTGTTGATTTATTCTGAGCTGAAGGCCACTGTAAAAGCAACCTGGAGTCCCTGCACATCTCAGTAGAAGCTGATTGCATCCATTCCACACTGCATTGATGGAGTAATTCACGCAAAAAGAGCTGCGATAGACGAGAACAGGATTTGTTTCAAAGAGTTTTTCCATTAATACACAAGTTTGCCAGGTTTTAGTCAAGCCGCATTTCTACAAAATTTCTTGAATTTTGCATTTTCTTTGCTGTATGCCTGAATCATTAAAACTCAAACAAATAAATACAACAAATATATCCATCAAAGTGGAACCAATCTGTATATCACTTTTAAAACTGAATTACTGAAATAAAGGAACCTTTCAATGACACACTGCTTTACTTTGAAGCGCCTGTACACTAAAAAAGTGTAGCAGTATACATTTCGTCATTATTAACATGTTAGTCAACAGACCGCTTTGAAAACCTCAGGCACACTTAGGTAATGAACAACACATAAACAGGTGTTGTGCTAATTCCTGAGAGGGGATGACCTTACAGAGCCGAGAAGTGGTTCCATTCACGCTTCGCAGCCATGAGATTAGAGGGCGGTTCAGATGGAAATCCAAGACGCAACCCGATCATCATCGGCTGCGAAGGCAGAGTGGGGAGTCCGCCGCGGACGATGTGACGACAAGACAAACTCAGCAGAAGGTCTCAAGGAACATGTTTTTCCAGGCGCGTACAAGCCACTGTGAGGGTTCAGTTCCCTCGGAGCCACGCGCCGTCATCCAGCAACACCAGCAGCTCCGCAACACGCATCTGCAGCCTGTAACACATATGTGCATGCATCCTTTTGTGCCACCGCTTAAACATGTAAATATTCAGGCAAACCTTTTTCAAACACACTCCGACGCAAACACGCGCTCACACAGCCTTATTACCTCTGTAGGAGCAGGCATGTGGTTATGAAGATCAAAGTGGGACCGGGTGTAATTTGGTACCTACGTTTGTTACATGCCCATGCTCTGGATTCACATCAAAGGCCTGTGCAATTCTTCAGTTCTGCTTTGGCATCCTCAGGATGGTATCACACCACTGATGTTGTTCCTTTCATTTTATTTTATTTTTTTCATTTTTGGCTGCTGCGTTTTAATGTGTGTGTCTGTGTGTATGCACATTTTTTAAGATATGCAAATTCATCTGTATGTATCTAAAGATACAAAATTACATTTATAGGTGCCTCTGCGCTTATGTGGATGTACTTGTGAGAGCGTGCATGAGCCTTTAGAGGGAAGGTTAATAGTCATCTTTGAGAAGCATCTGATTGCAGGGGAGACTGAAATCCAGCCAAGAGGAGAGAAAGTGAAGGGGAAAGCAGATTTAGGGTTGCTGTCAAACACTCAAATGTTTGTTTGTTTTGCTCTGTTTTCTCTATAGCACCTTTTTAAACCATATCATGTCACAGGAATATGAAAACATGAAGAGCAAGAATTTAACACGACATAAGAAACCTCACCGTACCGAGCAAAGAGCGCGACATCACCAAGACTCATGATGTCTTTGGTTTGGATTCAATTTTCTGAGCCTCATTGCTGGAATTCCTCACATTTCCACAAATAAGTCAGCTCCGGTCTGGTGGTCCAACAGAAACAGAGGATGTGTGTGTGTGTGTGTGTGTGTGTGTGTGTGGGTGTGTGTGTGTGTGGGGGGGGAGGTGTGTGTGTGTGTGTGTGTGGTGTTCTTTCTCATTTAGGCCCAATGAAGACTTTCCACAGCTCTCAGGCCTGAAAGCCGTGCCAGTGCCATGGGTTGGACAACATCATGAACTGACTGTGTCCAAACACACACTTTGAGTTGCACATTTATCTATTGCCCAATCATGATGAAAATCATTTAATGCCATATTGAAAATAGCTTTTTATTAATCAGTGTTACTGTTGTGTTTTATTAATTTGTAATTGTGCTCTAATTTGTGTTGTTGTGTTTTTCAGTTTGTAGTTGGGTTTAGTGATTTGTTGATGTGGTTTGCGCTTCAGGGCCACCATATACAGAGCAGCCCTCCACCTCGACTCCACCACTCAGCTCCTTCAGACTAGCCAGAAGCAATTAGCAAACACCTGGTGGAACTGAACATCTGCTGAACTCATATGAGCCAGTTCTCAGTAAAACGTTACGATGTTGTGATCACTTCCTGAAGACAAAGTGTCAGAAAGAGCAGGAGTTTTTAGAGACAAAGGTGCCCCAACTTCAAGGTGCCAAATTACAAAGTTAACTTTTTTTTTTACATCATACTTAATAGCATTTTTATAACTGAAGGTAACATAGTTACTTGATTGCGCTATAAAATTGCATAATACTGCACCTTTTAATTTATGGAATTATATTCAATTATGCTTAATTAGATAGTTATGCTAAGTCACATTCAAAATGTATGAATACTTGTCTATTTTGTGTGCTGTGTTCAAATTAATCATCTCTACATAGTTTAGCAACTCCTTGATGATAAGAACATGAATAAGTTATTTCAAAGAAATTCCAGTTTCCATGATACAGCAACATACTTGAAGGCTGTAGGTGGAGGAAAGAGTCATTTTTGCAAGTCCTTTAAACCTTGAATCAATTTATAGAGACCAGTTAACCTAACATGCTTGTTTTTTGGAGTGCGGGATGAACCTAAAGTGTCCAGAATCAAACTCAGGACAGTCCTGCTGCGAGGCAACTAAGAGTGCAGCCCAAAAAATAGCTCACCGCATACAGATCATAAGAGTGTTTTGATCTCTTTAAACTCCTGTGTCTGTATTTTTAGCGAGAACACCTATCACTGTTTAACGCTTTCTGCAATCAACCACATCTCACCTGTTGTTTGGGGGGGGAAAGGCTTATCAATGAGAAGAAAATCCCACAGAGGTGTAAGTTCACAACAATCGACCAAAGTTTTACACTTTCTGAATAACATGGATACATTTCAGAATAGAATAAAAGGGAAAAGAATATAAAACCTGCTGTTCAGGGAAGGAAGAGAACAGCTGTGATGACATATGCCATCTCAGGGGCCACAAACCACAATCGTTTTGGTACCAGCATCTGTTTGAACAGCTCAATCTGCTTGTGTTGATGTGACTTTGCAACTCTGTGGATCAGTGAAACGAGTGGTCATTTTGGAAAACAGATCTTAGAAAGCTGTGGGGTTGATGCCAAGTTTTTCTACGATCTCTCAATCAAAGCTCATGGTTAGTTTAACCAGGTATATCAGCCGCAGTCCTGCAGTTTTTACATGCGCCTCTGCTTCCCCACACCAGGACTAATAATCAGGTCATTAGCAGGACTCTGGGGAAACTTGACTGCACACTAAGGAGACAATTCAGCAACTTGATTCAGGTGTGTTGGACCAAGAACACCTCTCCTTTAGGCCCGGAGTTGCAGAAACCTCTTCTAGGGCAATGTTGACTGGTTGGTATGGCTAAAAATGCACCATGGACGTTCAGTCCCTTCACCTCACTGGAACAGCTCTATTTCAATTTATATTATTACCATAATTTTGTCCATTTTGTTTCAGCTTCCTTTTTTTATCTGTAAAGAAACCATTTTCAGTTAATTTACTTCCTGCTGGTTGTCAGTTAAATTATCTAATTGATTATCAAAGTAATTTGATTACAACTGGCACTAAATATTCATTAAAATGCTAATATCTCATGTCTAAGATTAAATTAATTGTATATTTCTTCTTAACGTTTTACATTGCATGCTATATCCATTAATTTAGGTTTTAGTGCACTGTAAGGAGGCAATATAAATTATAGTTTTTCACTAAAGGCCACCAACATAGGCACTAATTGACAGTAAAAACATGCAGGCAATGCCTTTTCATTCCCAAAAAAAAGTTGACTACAAAATTATCAAAAGGTTAAAATTTGAATCAGGCAAAATGAGAAAAATTTCCCCCCAGCCTCATATATTTCTATAGTTGCGCTATTGAAACCTTTAGTCTAAAGGAGACCACAGCCCTCTCCTAATAAGGCAGAAGAGAGTTTCTTTTTGTCAAGCATGAAGGTGTAAGTGTGAAGTTGGGGTTAAGGTCCACATGCCAAATAAAATTCAGTGCAATGTCCTAATAAGAATGGCTTTTAGAGCTTGCATGTGTCAGAGAGAAGTACTTAGCGGCAGGTACAAAAGCAAAAGCAATCCCACAGACCTGGATGACGGCGACAGAAAAACAGAAATATAAGCTGTAACTACAGTATCACTTTCTACAAGCAGAATCAGTTTGATTTAATTAGCTGGTACTTATTGCATTCTTTGTTGGCAATGTAATATGACTGACAGTTGGTGCAGGAGCCAGTCTGGACTCAGTCCAGGTCCATCTATGCTTTGTGTGTTCCCAGAATCTGTAATTTACCTCTTGCAGTCTGTCGGCATGCTCAGGTTTAAGGGCTTTTGTTTGTCACATCCTCCTTCAGCATCTGGCCTGAGCAGATGCTGCTGAATTAAAATATACAATTAAAACAAAACACTGGTGGTCTGTGGATTCTGTTGAAATACAAAATGTTTCTATATAAAGTGCAATAAAGGGGAAAAAAGCAACAAAAGACACTATGACTTTGCAATGTAGGGTCTTTTTTATATATATATTGTGTTGAAATCTCAAGATTTAAAGGATACATTGACTTTATACTTCAGCACTTCATTCAAATGTCTTCACTCTGTTTTGTTAAGAAGGTAGTGCTTGTATTGTCTGCTGGCAAAACACAAGAGATAACTGGAACTTAGTTGTTTTATTTTATAATGATACAAAGAACCAGACAAACAGTTTAGCAGAAATACTGAGCATATTCTGTAATACTATTGCACATCTCCTTGTATTCTGTGATCACTAGCTTTCTTTGGACATATAAAAAATGTCAGGGCTACTCAAATAGTATTACTGGTTGGCAGTAAATATGCAGTGGATGTGTGCAGGACGAGGCAGAAAGTACCATTCCTCACTGAAAGAGGGCAGTGCTGAGCCCTAGAGGCACAATAAGCAACATGTGCTCTTCTTCTTTATATTGAAAAGACCAAACAATATAAAACAATCCAGATAGTACATTTGGAAAAGAACCGTTCAAGGCCACTCTTCACCTTTGTGGTAAATAATCCCCATTAAAGCTGCCAGATTTTAAAAAATAAAAGGAAAATAAGAGACAAACAAGGAAATTTCCCACTACAGAGTAAATATTCATGGAGAAGGAGGTGTATGGACTGTAAAAATAAAAGTTCACAATTTTTAATTTTAATCAGGAAAGAGAGAGGCCTGCCAAAGAAAACATTCCATTTTTTAAAATTTGCCAAGTGTTAAATGGTATTTATTCATCCTGCTGTAATGTTTTTAATTGTATGGAATTGAACAAAGCATAATCAGAAGTTTAAACCAGTTAAGGTAGAAGTTGAAAAATAATTTTCTGCCCTGGATGTTGGATTTGTACATCTGACTGAGGGAGTCAGAGCGTCGCCAGTCCTGAACCTCGCCGCACGTCACTGTGACGATGAGTGGTGTTGTAGCTGGACAAAAATGCAGACAAGAACCTCGGATTTGCTTGATGGAATCAGGGTTTAGTGAAACAAAAGAAATTTACTTTACTTTAATTTTTGGCATAAGGAGAGCAGGCCAGGGAGAGAGCAACAGGAGAAACCAGAAAGAAACAACGAAACCAGGGAGCTTAAATACTGGAAAGTAACATTGAAACCATGTTATTCTAATCAGAGGGATGCAGAGAAGCTGGGGGAGCGAGCAGAGCAGGGAAACTGAAGGAATTAAGAAAATACAGAATGAGCAAAGCGGGCGCTCAGCACAATACAAAGGATCTGCATACCACCAAAAAAGTCCAAACCCAAAATGCACAAAGAGCAAAACAAATAACCAAGAATCTCAAACAGAAGGAATGAATCTAAATGTTAACACGTTAACAATAATTCGTTTATGGCTTCGTGAGAGACTGGCATGTTTGGCTAATGAGTCCAGGTAGTCTGGATAGCGCCCTGATTTAACTATAAAACTATAACTATAAACTATAACTATTGAGTTAGAAGTAATTGCTTAGTTTTTTTTGTTTGCTTTTTTTTTGCTTGTTTGGACTTTTTGTGGGCGGAGCCTGTGGCTTTAAAAGCAGGGCTCTGCTCCACAGGGAGCCAGTCTGTGGCTAAACTCCTGAGAAGTCACACTGAAGGTGATGGACTCTTACATTGAAGGTACTGCTGTTGTTTGTCTGATTTTAACCTGCCTTCGATGTCCTTTGTATATATTCTACACCTGCCATCTTTGTTCATGTGAAGAAAAGCTTAATAAATTTCACTAAAGTGATCTTCGGCCTTGGCCAGTCATTTATGTTTGACCAAGTCATAATAGAACCCCGTCACACAAATTATTAATTGTAATTATTAATAATTCCTTAAGCCAAACATTGATGCAATTCTTGTTTTCAAGACGCAAATTGTTTTAATTTTGAATCTGGTCTGCATAATTTTGAAATATATTGACCATTTTGAAATATGGTCAATATATAGGCAAAATGCCCATATATTGACCATATGCTCTGCCTCTGATGCACTATGGATTGTGAGAGTCAAATAATCAGAGATAATTAAAAAAATGTAATCAAAACAAAACGATTTTTTAAAACGTTCCTACAGAGAACACGGCAAATTGTTTCACAATTTTAACAACTTGGGTTTAATGTTTCAGCCAGTGCCATCTTGATTTTTGAGACCTCACATTTTAATCAGCTGCAAAGCACACAGACGCAGATCTGTGCAGCGGTATGGGTGGTCTTGGCTCAGGTAGAGGAACAAATTGTAAGGTTTACGCTTCAGTTCACAGTCGTGTGTTTGTTGGGGCTCTGAGCTACTAATTGTTCCCCCTGATTGTATGCCAGCTGTTGAAATAGTTAATTGTCAACAACTTTGTGAATCCCAGTAAGCCTGAAAGGTATAAACAATGCATTTCCCAAAAACTCACCCAATGTTATCGAATCAGCTAAGTGTTAAATGCGACGGATTCAATTTTATTCTAATCAAAATTGTGGGTTTACAAAAGTAATATAATTTTAATAGAAAATTTCTCAGAGCGATTAAGGCCCCAAAAGTATTAAAGAGTTGATAACAATTTTTATTTTTATTATCATTGTCCATTCAACTGTTAATCAATAAATTTTAATATTTATTCAGATGGGTTTGTCAGACTAAAATTATCTTTTGAAAATATCAAACTTTAAGCAAGTATTAAATATACTTTTCATTACATCTACATTTGTGTTAAATATGTTTTTTTTTAATATAGTCAGACGTGATATTCTAACTATAAATATGTTTTCATTGCTTCATTACTTAAGTGGAAAATACTTATAATTAATATAAATAAATTCTTTCAAACAGCGTGTAATTTATGCATATGATGTGTTTCACTTGGTGAGAAAGTTCCTGAAATAAATGGACTTTTAGTGATATTATATTTTATTGAAATAGCCTGTACAGCCGCATACAAAACATGGAGAACTGCTTATGATTTTAATTTCCTCAACAACAAAAAAAGACAGATGTTTGGGTCCAGTCCCAGCTGGGCTTTCTGCTATGGAGTTTCCAAGTTATCCCTGAGCATGAGTCTGTGGCCTTTCACTGGGAACGCTGGTGTGGTTTCGGTCAAAGCACTGGCATGCTCTGTGTCACCTCTCTGTAACGGGTCGAAGTCTATCCTCCTCAAATATATTTGCTTTTTGGCACTGGACAAAGAAAAAAACAGGTAAAGTCCCATCTCCAATCGAAATAAAGAGATTTATAATTAGCTCAGGAAACAACCGGAACAATAGGCCTAGATGGTGCATTTACTACAGCGTGGTTATATTTAATCCTACTACAAATGAAAACATTAATTTATTGTATGTTTAAGGGATTGATCAATGCAAATCAGTGCATAATTGTGAAGTAAAAGGTAAATTATTCACAGTTCTAGGACTTTTGTTCCAAATGAAAATCAGGAATCAGAAATTTCAGCTGCCCTGAGTAGATGTTGAAAGAATCAAATTTCCCTCCACTTATTGCTTTCACTCTTTTGGAGTGTGTCTTTACTAGCTCTTTACCTGCAGAGCTTTTCTAACCATCATTGTTCAAATCTTGTATTATTCATGGTTTCCCCCTATGGATTATAAGCCTGGCGGGCCACCAGGCTTTACTTGTGCCTAAGCATTGCTTATTTTTCAAGTCTTTTTAAGACTTTACAGTTTGTATTCAGATATTAACTTTCCAATCTTTTGATAACACATAATTCTCAAGTGATCATTTAAAATTTCCCGTCAACTTTAAACATTTTTTTTAAACTCAAAACACGACTGCCCTAGCCTTGATTGTTCTATTTAAAGCATACTTATTGGGAGGTGCAGACTTCCCACTCCAGTCTCAAATCTTCTCAGAGGACAACCATGTCTTGGTAGGTTTGCAGTTGTGCCGTAGTCCTTTTAATTTGGAAAATTGCTTTATGTAACGTAAAATGTCCTAGTTAGACCCTGTCATTTCCACAGGGATTGATTTACATGCATTTCAATACTTCAAAATCCATTTTGGAACTTTTACTCAAGGAAAAGCTGTGATTTGGCATGATAAATTATGAGTTTCACTTTTAAAAAGTTCAATCTCCGCTAAATAATTAGCTAATGATTATTGCAAAATCCTCCTGGTGTCCTCTTCCATAACCATAAATCTGCCAGGCATAATGAGTACATCCAGCATCACGTTTCAGACGGTGTGGCCCAGATGGCTCACGCTCACCCCTCACCTCTCCTGCTGACCCACTAACCAGAGGGTCACAAACATCCTTCCTTCCAACTTTTATATTCTCCAATGTGAGACAACGATGTGGCGTCTTGCACTCAGAAATCTGGACAAAATTAAAAGTATCGTTAGAAAAGATGAGCTAACAGAAACATAGGCCTTAAAATGACATACTTTAAACAAATTTTCTTTTAGTTGTTTATAACGTTATTTATTACACATACAGGAAAAAAGCTCAATTTTAATAACTGCTGACTATGTTTTCTTCTGGAGTATGATGGAATGCTTTGTAATACTAAATATTTCAACCCCTATATGCTTATTATTTGGTGTTTGAGTAGAAAAACTAAGATGTATAATTTATGTCCCTGTTTCCATGATGCATGAGGAGAGATACTCTGCTATTGGCTTTTATTCACTAGCACCACTTTAGTTTAATTCCTGCTTCAGGGTATTTGTAAAGTCTTTGAAATGTAACCCAGCTCAAGTTTCCAGTTTACCTCTGGGGGAAGTAAGTGTTTAAAAATGCTTTCAAACTCAAAACTTCTGTTGTGTAACTTTACTGCGCTTATTTTAATCTTTAGAAATTAAATATTTTGGCTGACGGATTAATTGAAGGGGCATGTTTTATGTTGAGATCTGGAGGTTTTAGTTTATGGACTTTAAAGCAAAAATGCACACAGACACCCATATGTACCATCAGAAACAGTCCATGCACACGTTCCCTGGCACATGTTTCTGCGTTGGGAAGATTTGTTTATCCCTGCATGAATATTTGACTCCTCCAAACAGCAGAGCAACTTTCTGTCATCTTCTGAACCATCATAGACAACTATCTCAAAATGATGCCCAAAAGGCTCCATCTCAAAGAACTAGCCAAGAACTTTTAAATGTTTTTGTCTTTTAATTATTTCACACATTTTTTTGGTAATGACCTTTTTTTTATTCGGTGACCATATTTTACCTTTTGTAATATATATTAATTATAATACAGGCATGAAAGGCTAACAGAAATGTATCATCAAAACACATTAAAGTTTCTAGATTTTTTTTTTTTTAGGTGACATTTTGCAGATTTAATAAGTAGAGTTTTACACATCATTCCCAGTAGCTATCAAGAAATCCAAAATATGCACAAACTATATTAACCCAAGAATTGAAACGGGGTGTACTTCCCTGTTATCATGGCTGCACAGAACAATTCACTACAGCACAGTGCAGAGTCTTGGAGGCTCAGACTCTTTCTACTCTTTCCCGGAAATGGGATCACAGCAGGAAGGAACAAGCCTCCAGGAACTGACATGTAAATGTTTATACTTCGGCTTCTGCATTATGCTAAGTTAAACTGAGTCACCAATATGCAGACTGAGCCCGTAAAAACTAGAGAGAAGCTAAACGAATCACTGTTTCTGTTAATTTGATGCAAACATTTTAGAAACTATGTTTTCTACATACTTAAGAGTCACCATGCCATGACAGTATAACATGAGACAGAGAATCTGGAAAAAATACATTTCCTCTGCTTCCTTCCAGTGCTACTATTGCCACCTGCAGAAATGCACCGCTGTCAAAAACAGCCAATCACAGCCAGGAGGAAGCGTTTAGCACTGTGAGTCAGGCTCGTGTATGTGCTGCTCAAAGTGCTAATAGTGGAGAAACAAGTTATCGTTACAGGAAAACGGTTTATCCGGTGTCATCGATGGCCATGTACAATCCCCTCGGTGCAGGGAACTAGATGTAGCCTAACAAAAAGGTTGTGAGCAGCGCATACACGAACATGGTTGCCAGTGGTAAGACCCTCCGGCTGGCTCTGATTGGTTGTTTCTGACTGAGTGCTACTCTTATTCCTGCAGATGACAGTTGGACCAGATTATCTCATATTATGCTGTCATGGTATGGCGATCTAAAAGTTGCATAATCCAGTTTTCATGAGTTCAGCTATACATTTTAAAGTAGGAGAGGTTTTAAATTCTTTTTATGTGCTTAAAAGCTGCTCAGGCCCAGGCTGGCTGGTCCCACTCACAGTTCAGTCATTGTTCATTTACATTTACTGTCCACAGGCTCAGCTCGGTTTGTTTGCACGCCGTCAAGCAAGAGGAAATATTTTAGCAGGTGAGATAAGAGACTCATGATAACAGTCACATATTTTCAACGAAATGCAGGCAGCTTCAAACACACTGCCTACAGAAAATACAGGCCATTTTCATGTTTTATGCTTACAGAATGTTATATATGTGAGTGTTTGTTTCACATTAAAACTGTTTTTCTAAATTTGAATGTGAGCTCAACTCTTTATTACACTCTTAATCTTTGCTTACTACTTAAATTAAGACATCACAAAAAGTACAACTTGATCATAATAACAGGAATTTTTTTCTTAAAATGCACTAAGAATAAAAACAAAACCCTGGTTGGTTATGTTGTTAAGAACACTTTTGAATTTGTTACTATCCAAATTTTTTTTTACATTCTTATGATTTTTAAAGGGAACCAATTTGTACTTGTGCAGATACTAAACCACTTTTTTACCTCAGTTTTAAGAAAGATCTTAAAACTTTTAACCTCTTAAGACTGTCCAAAAACTGTAAATATTCACTTTTTAACTTTCCTTCAATGGAGTGAAACTTTCATGCATTTCATTAAAGTCTTTAGTTAAGAAGGTTTTTCCAAGTATCGTTTTCAGTTTTAACGGAACAGCTGGATTTTTACTTACCTTAAATTTCATAAAAGTGGATCTTAAGTGCTTATGTGACACTTGAATGAATTTGATTGCGCTGCATTGTAGTGAAGAAGAGCTGGACAGGAAATGAGCAAACAGCCTGATGTTTCAGAAAGCCTGGAGAACCAATGTGTTCAGTTTCTGTGCCTACTAAACCCCATCAGCATTGTGAAGAGTGAGGAGCCTGGAGCCCAACAACAGCATCTAATGGCCAAAAGATTAGGTTCACCCAGGGCAAGGACGTTTGCTACAAAACACAAAAAACACTGAGTTCAGAACCGAGGGAGATAACAGGCAACCATATGATGCTCCAAAAGATTGGCGGAAAATTATAAAGAGCCTTACTTGCGTCAGAAATTAATTTCTTCTTTGAAGTAAAATCAAGGGAAAGCATGGAATCTGAAGTGGGAAGATTGATTTCTTCAACTGGTTCCACTCTGCTAATTGAATTACATGCAAGTATTTTTCTTTTAATTTCCCATCCTTTTCCACTGACAACTTCATGGTTTCACTGATCACTGTGCATAACCAACCACCAGCTGCATCAAATTAGTTTTATGCGAAAAGTACAAATAAGTGTTCATTTACAACATGAAAAGATCCATTTAACTGTACAAACAACAAGCGTCAGTGTTTTATCTGGATTTGATGTGCGGTCCAAACAAACAGTCGGGTCATAGAAACAGTTCTGGAGAAACTCAAAGCAGCATTTGGTTATAAAACAATAAAAGCTCTGAAAATGTCACTATTTATTCTAGCATTATTTATTCCATCATCTGAAAATGGAAAGATTATTGCAGAACTGCACACCTACCGAGGCATGGAAGAGAGTAGGTTACTGCAATTTGTCACAACTCAGAATCACAGATGACTTCCTGCTTTTTGATCGGTTTGGGGGGCAACAGAAGAAGGGGAGGAAAAGTTCACTTTTCACAATACACACTTATAACTAAATCAACAATGGAGTGGTTTAGGACAAAGCTAATGCTGAAAACATTTGACCTCCAAGACTCGACATGAATGCCGACTTTAAACTAAATTAAACCATTGAAAACCTCCTGGTTGTCCCACCAAACATTGATTTCTGAACTCTTCCTGAGTTAAAACATTAGTATTGTTGTTTCTAAATGAGTATGAATTTGTTTTCTTTGCATTATTTGAGGCCTGAAAGCACTGCATCTTTTTTGTTAAATGACCATTTCTCATTTTCTACTAGTACAAAATGTTGCATTGAATTTCAGAGACATGTTGTCAATAGTTCACAGAATAAAAAAAAGATAGAATTTTACTTAAACATATCCCAGTAAAAAGTAAAATCAGAGAAACTGATCATTTTAAATTGTCTCTTAATTTTTTCCAAAGCTGTATGTATGGTTAATTTATTATCATGCAGGCTACACAGCAGTGAAGATGATTCAACAAAGTATTGACTCAGAAGGGCTGATCTTCATTATGTCGATCTGTCTCATAAAATTCCACCAAAACAACCTGAATGGAAAAGCTACTCCAATCGTATGACGACACACAGGTGTATCTGAGATCGACCCAATATGTGAGATCAGTCTGACTCCAGCTGAGCTTTTTCCGGCAATTCTGATGAATTTGCCCCCTACAGATTCCTGTAAAAATAAAACTATAAAACGCTCTTCCTTGCTGGTGCATTCAGAGCAGGATCTCCTGCCGTGTACATCGATGCTCATGTTAAAAACACTTGACCTCCAAGTCTCGACGTGAATGGCGACTTTAAACTAAGTTAAACCTCATCTCACTGATTGTGTGCGGTGTGGTGATGATACTCCTGCAGCACAACTGCGCAGCTCCCTCACAAAGCGTATTTGCGGGGGATTACATCCATGACTTGTGATAAAGTGCTCAACTGTTTTCCACACACTTCCCTCATGGCCACAAGGGCATTAGAGATGGAGAGAAGCAGGAGGAGTGAGGAGGAAAGGGGGGGGAGGCAGACAGAAATAGTAGTCAGACTAGATGGACGCATAAACAAAAGGGTGACAGGGAGACACCAAGAGGAAGAACAAGAGGAAACAGAAGGCCAGGCAGTGAGCAAAGTGCCCGGCAGCAGAAGCGACAGACTGCGAGTATAAGATGGCAGTAAGGGAAGAAAGAGGGGAACAAAGAACAGATTGTCAGTGCCGGGCGCTAATCGTCTCCTCTTAGGCTGCCAGAGACAACAGGTGAGAGCAGTTTGACTCCCTGCAGGCTTCATGAAGCTTTCAGGGCGCTCTAAGTTTGTGTGTGTGTGGGGGGGTGTGCGTGTGTGTCTCCAACTGGAGAGCTCAATGCCAACTCAAACGGCAAACTAGGAACGAATGGCTGCACCATCAAAGAGCTCCATTCAAACACGCCAGGCCTTCGCTGTATATGTATGCTCTATGTGTGTTTTCCTATGTGTGGGAGCTTGTCTGAGTTTTTACCTTTCCAGTTCGAAACATCTTATGAGGACCCCTGTCAGCCAAACCTCTCGCTCCTTAGCCTAAATAAAAAGCATAGGTGTTCTACGCAGCAACAACATGGAGCATCCCGCTGACTGGAAAAGCTCGGCCTTTTGATGTTTACAAGAGTCTCGTCTGGAGTTATTACGTGTTAACATGTGACCATGAGCAGCTGTTTGAAAAACTCTCCTCACCTACAGGAGCAATGCTGAAAACCAAGGAGGGGAGATTAAGAAAGAGGAGAGAGGACGGCAGCTGCAGGGGGCAGGATTTTAAAAATGAGATAAATGCGTGAAACGGCCTTTGTTAGATCTTTCTTAAACACAGATGCCTGTTTTCTCAATAGAAAATAAAACAAAACAACTGAACAAATGGTATAATGTGCTTTTTCATTATTTTAAAGGTTTCATATTGTTTTTCTGCCTTCTTGTGTGTTGCCTCAGTTTTATATTTTAAATAGAAATTTGTTGTAGTTCTTATTATATAAAAATGTAATTTACTGGCAAACATTTTTGACTGTTTTCCCTACCATTACAAATGCAAACATGGAATTTGCTAAATGTTACTGGGACTTCAGCTGAAACTGAAACAGAGACTTAGACTATTTCAGTCTAAGTCTAAAACAGTCAGCTTTTTGCCAACAAGCAAAAAGCTGACTGTTTTTACCAACAAGCTTAAAACAAAGGATAAATATGTGGAAAAGCATCTCATGCTCACGGTTGAGTATGGTGAAGGATTTATAAAAACAAACCGCAATCAGTTGTTTGGAGGCACATCTTTACCTGGAGTGTCACTAATACAGTAGTGGAGATAATTGTGCTTTTTTTATCTTTATAGTGGGCCACATTGACTTTACTCTGGGATTTAAAAGAGTGAAACAGAAAGCAACAAAACACACTGAATTGGAAATCTGTTTATTCATTCAAATAGTCTTGATACTTTGATTCAAATCTCTTGAGTTCGATACTTTTCCAGGCCAAAAGCTCCATATCTCTGTCTTGAAGAGGATATTTTGGGTTTGTTTGCTTAAACTTGGTCTAAAAGTGATCATGTTTATGTTGTTTACTCTGTGTTGTCTCTTACTCTTGTCACAGACGCTTCATGAGTCTGAGGTGGTTCTGTGTGCCATTGCTCAAGTCTGCCTACACTTCCTGTAGTACTTCTTAAAATACTGCACTCTGTGCTACAATGTGCACCACTGGTGATTTCACACAGCTCTCTTTAGCTGCCAAGGTCAGACTCCTGTTTGTACTGTGAAACTGTTTTGCTCTGAAGCACAGATACTGGTCAGAGTTAGTAAGCCCACTGAAAACAACTAATATTTACTTAAGATATATTAAGTTTTAGCCTCCTACCTCCAACCTAACATGAACCAAAGTACCATATTTATGCCCAGAAAGACCAAAAACAGGCAGACATTTCAAGATTAATCGTAAATGTTGTAATCTAAATAAACACAGATTCAGCTGAAGATGCATCTACCCATCTTACTTTTTTTACCCAGACATATTTAATCTTTGTTTTTTCTGACCATAAAAATATTAAAAATGTTCCTTCATGTTGTTGCTCAACAGTCTCCACTATTTTCCCCTTCATGTTTCTCAGAAGATTGCATGAGATTGCATAGTTCCTGCAGCTTGATATTCTTAAAAATATCCTGAAATGTGTTTCATCTTTTTGAAAGCCTGTTTCAGCCCATTTGCACGCAACTGTTACTATTTAAGAAGTAGAGAAATAAAGCCAGTACCTGTGGCTAACCCTGCGCCCTCATCAACAAGGGGGGACAGAGAGATTAGGAGGCGCACAGGGAAAAGGAACGATGTGAGATAAAGTGCCCTTATGCCAAAGTGTACATTAGAAAACTGATCTGAGGGATAATAAAGATCTAAAACACGGATGTTCAGGTTTCAGGCAGGTTTCTCTGCCTCATAGCAAACTCCTCAGAGCAGCAGCCATTCAGAGGAAAAGGATTTTGACACGTAAGGGAGTCGGAAATGCGGTCGGTGGATCAGGCAGGAAGTAACAGAAAAAGGCTTCTAGTATTTCTACAAGACTCTTTAGCAGTTAAAAATTTGTTCAAATTAAACTGTAACTGTCTTTTTTTGAGGATTCTAGATTCATTTATGCTAAATTAAAGTGTTTGACTATTTATATGGATTTCACAATACAACATAATAAAACCATGACAATTTGAATACTCTCAAATAGTTATTAATAGAGTCCACTATTTCTATGCAAAGACTGTCCTGATTAAAAATTAAATGCATACTGAGGTCACGCAAAGTTCATTCAATGTAACTGGACTCAAATTCAATGCTGAAGTCTTTTTTCTTTAGAGAAACTTAGGGTAAAGAACATATTTAATCAAATGCTGCGTTAGTTTAATTTCATAGTTTTCTGAGAGAATTATAAAATTTTAAACAATCTGCATTTTGTTTTACCACTTTCTCCGACTGCTGCTCCGACAAAAACATAACGATTATCTAGTTGCACTTGTTGCATGGTGTGCATGCATGGTTTCCTCTGCTGGAGTACTGATGGTGTTAGATTGTGATGGCTAAAGCTTTGCTTTGTTTATGTAGTCAGACATGTTTCTGAAGTAATTATACAGATGTGCTCTTTTTACTTGTAAACTAAAATCCATGAACAACAAAAAAAAAAAAACATTGGTTTTACCGCCTGACTTTTTGTCCTACAACAATCAGGATCATATTCAGAAATGCAAAATTACAGTTTAGCGAACAAACAGCATCATGAAGACCAAGGAGCACGGCAGACATGTGAGGGAGGAAGTGGTGGAGAGTGGGGTTCTAAAAATGTGGCTATAAAACAACAACCCAAGCACTGAACGTCTCACAGAGCTCTTTTCAAAGTCCATGTTGTTGTAGCTTGACAAAATATATAAAGTATTATGAAAATTTCTCCTGGAGCTTGAAGCTTCCTTATCTTTTCATGGTCGCAGCACATACCTGCACCTGTAAGCAGATCCCTTGGAGAAGGACTGAGTAATTAAACACTGTTTTAACCGAGTGTTGACTTTTATTCCACAAAAACATCAACAGTCTCCGTGGAAAAGGTGAAAGTGAAAAGGATTTTTGGCCAAATGTAAACCAGTGCGTTGTTTTTCCAGAGTGCTACAGGACTCAACTTTGTGAGCTGGGGGTAAGGTGAGACAGGATTAAAATATCAAATGAGGCTTTGGGATGATTACAAAAGAAACAAGATTTTATAAGTCCTTCTCAGCAAACCAAAGTAAGCTGTGTCCATTGGCGGCCAGTGAATACACGCTCTATACTCTGACAGAGGAATGAGCTGCTTTATTACCTCTGCGCATGGCTGCCAATCATCATACAGCAGGTATGCCACACTCTGCTGCAGAAGTTGTGATATATTAGCTTATTCAGTTCCATCTGAACACATGGTCATTGTCATACTCATAATGTAGCCTGAGTTGCGCAGTAATCCTGCAGTGCACAAAAACTCCCCAAAACACCAGAGAGATTTCTTAAACAGGACCTGACAAGCCACTGCTGTTGGTTTATCTCATTAAATCCTCATCTTTAAGTCTTTTTCACCTCTTCAGCTGGAGTTTAACCATTCCCACACTCCGCTTACTCCGAGTGTCACAACTCCCTGTCCCTTTTAAATCCCATCTGATCCTGTTTTAACACCAAAATCGCTGCAGAAGGAATCCAGGAGCCAGCTCCTATCAGAAATTTTTTTGCTCCCTTCTATTCCCTTGATTCCCAGTGTTGATAAGCATAAAACGGCAAATCGTTTTTGTATGAACATGCTCAAATAGATTCCAAGCGCAAGCCAAAGTTTCCAAGCTATGTCTCAGGGTATTTTCTCAGAGAACAGTGGGGGCCGCATAAAGCCATTTACTGGACTTTTTGTTCTTTCAGTCTATGTTGGCTTGGGTTAAATATTAAAGTATGTTCTGCACCCTAAATACACCCCGGTGTCCAACGAACGTGCATCAGCTCTAAAAGTAGTAGTTGCCATCTCAATAACCGAAGCACCTGGCAATATGTCTCACAGACTACATCAGATAAAACAGAGACACACAGGTGCTGATGTAACGTTACGTCAGATGTTGCTTTTGGCTATATAATCACACTCTGCAGGAGCAGCATTCATCTGTTCCTTGTATGAGGATGGTGGCCGATTAACTTTTATTTCTATTTTTAAAGGACTTACTAAAATCTACTGGAGTTTGGTTTGAAGTTGTTTTAAAGACTGCATACCTCAGTTTGAGAGCGTCTCTCTAATAGTTTGCTTCGTTGCTCATATTTCTGTGATGCTGGTTGGTACAATGAAAGTGTTCTTTTGCGCTGGCATTTTATCTCACCTTTTCTCCTTTAATTAGGTTTAAAGCATAGTTTTTGGGGTTTCATTTGGCCAACATTTTATACCAACAACCTTAAATTTGCAACCATGAACTAGAAGAAAGTGAAAAAAGGCAAAAATCAACACTGCAAATTAACCACCTCCAAAGACTGAATTGTGATGCACTGTCCAACCCTGGGCTATTCAAAGTGCTTAACAGAGGTAAGAAGTACATTTAGCAGATGTTGAATTAAAAGAAAAATTAGATGGAAAAAAGGTTTTACCTAAAAACGAAGCACTGAAATGCTTGGAGGAAATCAATTGATGTTCATCACAACAATTTTAACATTTACAGTCAAACAAATTTGTCGCTGTTTGAACTTTTGGTTGCATAAAACAGTAAAAACATAATACTGATTGTTTCTTTTAGTTCGCTCTCTGTTTACTGACCATCGTGCCAGATTTACGAGTTCTAGTGCTCTGGCTCTTTCCTGGAAGGTTTGAGTTTATTGATAGTAAAAGAATATGAATAATACTTCTTCATATTGTCTTTGCCGCAGCTGATTAATATGAGTTTAATGTAGAACCTTGTGTGGATTGTTTCCCAATTGGCAGCCTGGTTATCTTGCAGAGGAGCCGGGCTTAGTGCTGTGACAGTTTCTGGGATCTTTCACAAGAACTGAAATCATGACATTTTTAGATTACACGCAGGTGAACCTAACTGAACTACAAATTTGGGATCTTGGAGGATAAATATGACCACATGTTTGCAATTTAGGGCCTTAGGGTGGATTACAAAAGGTATATTTGCTCATCCTACCCTTCCGTGAGTTTTGGTAACTTTTTAAAGAATCTGGACTAAGCCATGAAAACCAGCTTCCTAATCTACCATTACAGGATGGAATTAAAGGAGTTCTTGGGCTTGCGTTTTGTTTTATAACATTTCTAGTGATTTTGAGGACAAACAAATGTTCCATGAACTTTTTACAAGTTCACATTCAATTTGAAACAAAGAATTTGAAACAAATTAGCACCTTTCCATGCTTTGCCCTTTTACAAGTTGCATTTTAGGTTGCTTGGTCATTGTACACTGAAGTGTCTTGGTGCCAAAATCAACAGCTTTGTTCAAACATTATCTTTTTCTTTTCAGTTTTGACTTGAAAGGCATCAGGAAAGCTAAGGTTATGAGATGATTAAATAGAGTAAAAGTAAGAGTTATTGTTTGGCCTGATTTGATAGTTGCAAAATTTAAATTAAAAAAAAAGACTTTGTGGATAACTCCTTCATGTACTATTATAAAAACAAAAACCTTCTGACTTCAATTCTATTATCTACTATTTTTGGGTAGAGAAAATTTATGAAATTCCATTTTATTTAGATTTAAAAAAAAAACAAAAAAACATCTAATTGTTGTGATTTTTTTTGTTTGTTTTAACTTAAAAAAGTTAAACTAAAACAAATCAAAAGTTCCTTGTAACACATTAATTATGCTATTTCATCTCCATCATTTATTCAATGTTGCTTTGATTTGTGTGCAAAAAAAAAACAGACAACGAACAGCAGTGATTTCTCAAAACTTTTGCACATAATATTTTAAACTTACCTTGCTGCTCTTTTTAGAAAAAACTAAGAACAAGTTAACATTAGCTTTCAAAGCAGCACTCCCCTAACGTTAATGAAGGACTGTGTTTCTTTTTTTGTCCAGGTTGTTATGTTGCTTTTTACAAGACATATTTCTGAACAGTTTTATTTTGAATGTACTTGGTAGAGTGCAGCAACAGGTGAGGGAGGGTCAATGATCCAAACACTAAAAACAGTGAAAACTCCAGTCACACTTTCTGTGGCATTTTACTAAAAGGATTTCAAGCTAAAGCAGCTTTTAAAAAATGTGGACGTTACCTGTATGTTAGGTGTTGATATGGGGTTTTTATAAGTTAGTTTCTACTAGTATCACCAACATCAGCCAACAGATACCTGATGATTTACGCTTATTTTCAGGCTCATTCTGCTGCTGCAAGATCTTTCTGTTTGGCAAACTATGCTTCATAATTTATACGCACCTTCTTTCTTTACCTCTTTCAAAATCTATCGATATTTCTTATTAAATCCTTTTTTTAAGAAATTAGATACTATCATTCTTTCTTTTGTTTGGAAATATAAAGCACACAGAATTAAAAAGGATTGTTTTTGCAAGCATAAAATTAATGGGGTCTGGCGTTACCTGATTTCCAATTACATTACTGGGCGACTGGATTAGTAAATAGTTTTATTGCAATCCAGACTGGAAGATATTCAGTCTCCATTCAATGGTTTAGAGCTGGGACATGAAGATTGCTTACCATATTCTGTCAGAGCAATCATCTTGTACCTATTAGCAAAGCAGACTATAATCTTAACTCTATTATTCATTTTAAAAAGCTTTCCTTTTTGCTACCAATAGGAGCAAATCCTTTGTTTACTTTCTCTGCCATGGATGGGATATTCAGCCTCTGGAAAGAAATGGGGCTTTGCAATGTTGGTAGTTTATACATTGAAGGGATTTTTGCCTCACTCCAGCATCACAATCCACCCAAAAATCACTCAAATTAAGAACTATGTTAAAACACACATTCCTAACTCTGAGAGAGCTAAACTCGACATGTTAGAGAGTCATATTAGAATATTTGCCAATTCACGTTTTATAGTCTCCCAGCTTTACGAGGCACGGCAATCTATGTGCCTTCCCAAAATGGCTAATATTCAGGAAAAATGGGGAAAAGAGCTTGTTACCCCAAACTGTTTGGGAAAAGAGCCTAGAAAATATTCATGAGTGCTCCATTAATACCCGGCACCGCTTAATACAATTTAAGATCTTACACAGGCTACTCAAAGATTAGGAAGCATAAAATGTTTCCAGACACTTCACCTTTATGTGAGAAGTGTGAATCCACTGAGGCTGCTCCCCTTGTATCGGTGTGGCATATTGAGTTTCCTTTTCATAATTTTGGAATTGCAGGTGGTGCTGGATTAAATTTTGAATATTCTTGGAATATCTGATAAGTTTAAGAAAGTCAGTAGCACAATGGTGTCTTCTTCTTACCTCGCCGTCTGTAGCTCTGTTTATTGCTTGTCGTTTTTCTTTAATATAAATATGCAAATGTCAAAGTAAATGCATGTCCAGAGGGATATTTTTCAATAAATGTATTGAAACGATACATACATACTCTTAAATTTGAGACATCTTCTTTCAATTAAATATTATTATATGACCACCATGTAGACCTGGGTAGTAACTAGTTACATTTACTCACTCACACTTACTAGAGTAACTTTGCAGAAAAACTTTATTTTTAGTATTCTTACCATGCTGTACCTTCTACTCTTACTTGAGTATTTTTTTTAAAGTGTCACTACTCAAGTAAAATTTCTGGATACTGTAGCCGCTGTGAGTAACTTTGTTGAATGAAGAACAAGCAACCAAAAATTCACCAGACACACACCTGCAGTTTTTGGCAAAGTTTCATGTGTTTTATAATGAAAAAAAAAAAAAAAAAGATTAGGAAAAACATTTCTTCTCTCTGATTTTGTTATTTTGTACTTATGTTATTTATATGAATTATTTGGGTTTTTAAAATACCCAAATTTCCATATTACTTTATATTTTGGTCCGTCTGATGATGTAATGTGTAATATTAAATGACTGATGTTCTGATCAGTTACTTGGTACTTGAGCCTTTTTTTTTTTTACCAAATACTTCTTTTACTTTTACTTGAGTAATTTCTTGATTGGCCATTTTTTACTTTTAGTTGAGTAAAAATATGTTGAAGTGGTGCTACTCTTACTTAAGTACAATTTTTATGTACTCCACCCACCTCTGCACATGTGCCTACTTACAATCAGATGTAACAAACTTGAAGGTGACCAATAAACAGCATGCAGCAGGTACAAACAGTGTCTATTTTTATTCATTTTGAGGAACTATCTATAGAACTTATAATGCAAGATATTCTTACTACATGACATCACTGGGCAATCTCTTCCGTGATATAGTAATATCACGGAAGTATGTAGAAGTTTGAGCACCTTGCAAAGTAAAACTGATAGGAAATTGATACCTTATATGGTTTAAAAAGGACCTAGAGCTCATTTATTTTAACATTAAGAGCCACTTTATTGAACCACCTTAAGCTGTCAGTCTTTAAGTATCCACGGAGGGGAATACCACTCTCCTCTGAGGCCTGTAGCTGCTGCTTGTCTGCTGGCATCGGCGCAGTAAGGTGATCTACCAGCTATCAGCAGGCCATCTGTATCTTTCAGGGTACTTGTGTCATCTCCGGCATGTTCCAGCTGGCTCCGTTTCTGTGGCTGCATCTCTGAATCAAAGATGAAAGACAGATCTGTTGCTCCTCATAGTCCACTGACCTCCTTCGATTAAATTTAGCAAATTATGTTTTCATTTAATCTCGGCTTGCTCAGCTTTTCCACTCGACACCTCATTCCATGACAGCGGCGCTTTATCCGGAAGCATACCATGACACCACTTATCAGCGTGAGGCTGAAGGGAGCCAAGCGCTGGATGGACTGAACGTTTTCAGACCTGCTCGAGCAACGCATCGCAGCCAGTCCGTCAGATGGCATCGGTCTGATCCTGCATGAAACAAAAACCTTGAAAGTTTAGACAAGCATCAGAACAAGGCAAAACTTTGTCTAGCCAGCCCTACGCCCCCTTCTACACACGCACACACAACCCACCCGCTGACCCCCACCACCATATGCCAAAAATTATCATACAAGTTTCTCTTTGTATCCATATTTAAGGCACGATGGAGAAGAATTGAGCCTTTATATGGGAGGAAGGCTGTGTGTTTATCCAGCAGCGCCAGCACCAGGAAACAAGAGAAAGCCCCCATTGCTGCTGGTGGAAGCAGGAAAGAGTTGGAGACTGTGGGGCTGGTGGGAGGAAAGGTGAAAGAAGACAGGGAGAAGAAGAAAGAAACTCTTTGAGTGACAGTAATTTAGTGCTCCTGTTTTTGTTGTTTTTTTATGATTTCGATGCTTTTAGGAAAACACACAGCACTGTGGCTGTAGCACTTGGGACCAAATCAAAGGCGTCTTTTATCAAACAATTCATGTGAATTTGTGTTTGCTTGTCTATCTGTAGCTTGTCTATTTGCATGTGCAATTTCTGTCTTGGGTGAATCCATCTAAAGCTAGAAGGATAACATTCTGTGTAAACATGAAAACTATCATAATAGTACTCAGAACGTTTTGAGAGGGAAAAAAAGAAAGAAAATCAGCTGCAACATCGAGCTGAGGGCGGAAATTCAGCCTGCTGAGTCAGAGGTTTCCCAAAAGCTTGTTAAGCTTGCAATCATAATTCAACACCACTGCTTTACAATGTAGCTGTGGCATGTAATGACTGTAGTAGTTACTTCAGCACCAAGCTCAGCATTCAGCAAATCTCAGAACACCATTAATGAGCAATATAAGCACTACTGTTTTTGATAATCTATCATAAAAACCCTCCACTAAGCACGGATGCGAAAAGATTTGCATAAGTGCATTTAAATAAAAGTGGTTATAACTTTTTGGAGAACTTTGATGCTGATTCTTATGAGACAAACATGGACTAAGTGCAGCTCTCAGAGGCAAAAATTGAAAGTGAAACTCTTGTATTGGCAGCAATTACTCACACTAAGGAAAAGTTTGAAAAAAAAAAATGTACTAGAAGTTGAAACTGCCAGAAGTGAGATAACGGTCCAGGCTCTCAAGGAGAAAAGGTAAATGGTTATTATTTGAGGTTTTGTGCTGTTTCAAATGAAGGTCCAGGTGGAGACGACCACTGACAGGGAGCTGCAGGTGATTGCGTCTCCATCTTGTTTCCAGGAAGATGCGGTGATGATTTGAGGAAACGGAGAGGATGAACACCGGGAACAAGGAATGGAACATCAACTTGTGTAAGAAAACAATCTGACAAACCTTTAAAAGTTGCAGAATATTTTAATTCAAAGTCAACAACTTCATAAAAAAGAGCACAGCAATTTTCCCATTCTTAAAGCTCAATCACAAATGATGCAAGTAAAATCGCTACAAGCCGAAAAATGTCAGCTTGAAGAGATCAGTGACTGTCATCACATCAACATTTTCACATAATCTTAAAAGGGTTCTAAGGCAGATACATCATGTGAAAGTGCCTGCTTCCTCATCCTCCTCGGCTGTGTTTATCCAGTATTATGCAACGGGACCATGTAGAGCCTCAACTATAAACAGTTGTGGTACATCAGTCAGCTTCCATACCCCATCTTCCTCGTATGCTGAATATTTTCTTTAGCTTTCATTCCTAAAATGCCATTATTAAAAAAAGAAACAAAAAACAAGAGATTCTCAAATTGCTTGAGCGCTATGAGGCTGAAATATTCCAAAACTATAAAGCAGCAAATTGCTGAGAGGGGAACAAAGTGGAGGAATGCTGGGTTTATAAATGGTCCTACTGATGGATCTCTGTTTTCCCTCGTGTCAAACAGACTCGGAACTGAAAGGGCCTCCTCATGACCCTCTGGCCCCCTTTTCCACATTCGGGCTCCGCAGGAAGGCCTGTGGCTCGAAGGTTTTAAACCACAGCGACCTTCTCACTCCAATCGATTCATTTTTGAACTTATTTTTGTCAAAATTAGACTCTGGATAAATTACATAGGCTCTGAAGGGCCCCCTTGTTCACTAAGAATAATAAAGAAAGGATTGCTATGTGGAGAAGTTTGCAGTAATTTGGACTTTTAAGTGTGTGTGTGAGTGCGCTGGGGCTAAAGAGCCAGCTGTAACGGAGCGGGGAGACGGTGCAGCGAGTAAAGATAGAGATGGGGGGGAGGGGAGGACTGCTGTCTCATTTTCCCATGATGGATTGGACTATTTAATGTCCCATGTTAGCACAGGTTTAACCTTACAGCTCAGAAGCAAACAACATGAGTGACTACAGCAGAGGAGTAAAGGAGGAGAGGGAAACTGATCAGGAAATGATTGGATCAAGTATAAAGCGTCTGCTCCTGGAAATCCTTTTAAATTTCTCTTATCATGCACTTCAGTTACAAATATTCTCCCAGCCTCCTCTTTTTTAAACTAAAATAATCCTATTCTCTATCAAAAAACATGGGGGTTTACAAAATTAGAGATTTTATCCAAAATGAAACAAAAAAACTTTTGTTTATGATATTTATTTTGCTCTGGTTCAAGTGTTTGCTTTGGATTATTCTGCACATTAATCCTTACTCTTATGAATTACACTGTATTATTTATGAGTCTGGATAATGTCATACACTATTCTGTTTAAATTATACCTTTCATGGGGGAAAGAATATTTAACAAAGAAATTATCCATTCCTCATATCCTCTATCATTATGTTTGATTTAATTTTGCAGATAATCAGACTGACTTCATGGTAAAACAGGAACAAGTTAGAAAATGACTCTTTTTCCATCCAGCATAGCATTGAAAGTAAAATGTTAAGAAGCTCTTTTTGTTTATCCAGCAGTAACAGGATATTTTCATATGGGAATGATAGAAAATGTTTTCCTACCCTGAACTGAGTCATTTTATCCACTCACCTTTACTAGGAAGTTGAAAATCATCTCAGAGTTTGTGCAGAAAGAAGCAGGAACCATAACTTTTGCTCTGGTTGGGTCTCATGTTGTCTCTTTGTACTGCCACAGACCAGCCTGCACACCCTGAATGTGGACTTTGGTACCTTCTAAATCAATGTAATTCAACTCTGCCCAAAAAATCCAATTCATATAATTCATTGAAGTTCAAAAGTGCTCCACTGACATCAGTGGAGCATTTTTTTCTGCTGTATTTTCATCATTTCTGTTTTCATTGTAGAGATTTTCCTTAAATTTTAGTGTGGTTTGTATATATTTGTGTTCCTAAAATATCAGTAAAAGAGCTGATTCAGTAGATTTAGTCAAAGCAAAGTTTGGTCTCTAAAAAGTAACATTAGGTAAGGATGAGCGATGCGTTTAACTTGAAAATACATCACAGTTTCTTAAATAGAAATGACTGGATTAATATTTTTGTGGAAGCTAAACAATCAACTAGTTTTGTTTAAAAATATGAGCATTTTAGAAATTACAAACTTAAAAAAAAAAAAAAAATCATCAATTGCCAAAGCATAATCCTTTATAAGTTTGGTCATTTCATATAGTTTATCTGTTTGCTTGTTTAATTCTATTGTCATCCAAAAGAAAGTCGCATTTGTGTTTTCTCACGCAGCGTAAAGGCTTCATGAAAGCTAGAAGGCGTTTTCTCAGATAGATTACGCTCTGACGAGAAATCCTGCAGCGCTTTTATATCGCAAGGTATCGCTACACCACCAGCATTACCACATGCTGCTATTGCAGCCTTTGTACACGGCCTGTTTCCAGAGGAGAGTCCACCTGATTCCCTCATCCGTCCACAGGTTATTAATAGGTCTTGTTTCTCGTGGGCACATGAGGTGGGTGTGGGGTCACAGATAGCTGATATCCCTTTGGTTGTCCTCTAACCGCTCTGTACGACCACACCGCCCTCCCTGGCTCTGCTGCTGCCAGCTTTCTCTCCCTTACGAGTCTGTCTCTTTTTTTCTGTCTCGTACTCTGTCGGCCCCGCCATGTGTCCCCCCTCACTCAGTCGGAGTAACATGTGTCACTCGCACTCTCTAAGGCATGCCCTCCATCTCTGCAAGCTCTCCTCTCTCTCTCTCTCTCTGTCCAGCTGACAGCATGTAATTGAAATGGTCAAACGCATGAAAATGTGACAAATGGCTGGAGGAATTTGTGCTTCATCATCACCGTCACTGTGCAACGACTCTCTCTTGCTCTCTGGAAGCTGGTTGACAACTCGTAATCAGACTATTGAGGCACACTACAAATGCTGGGTGACCTAAAAGAGATTTATTCTTCATTGTTGTAATTACGATGGACCACAGGCTCTCTCTTACCTCATTATTTAACTTGGCTGTGGAACAAAAATGAGTCACCACAAGTTAAAAATGACGTCTATTTCGCATGCTGCACATTAACAAGATTGCAGTCAATCAGACGGATAAAATAAGAGTGAGTGAGGAACAACAGATTCACACCTAAAGCCCCCAAACGAAGCCAGCATGGAGGATCTAATATACTGGTGCCATGTTATCTTGTGAATGGAGATAAGACAGGAAAACACAGGCAGGAACCCCACTGAGTCTCTGAGCTGGGTTTGATCACCAGCCGTCACCTCCAGCATATATCACCACACACACTGATAAAATGGGTTCGTTTGGACCACTGCGAAGGTAGCCCACTTTTCTGGTCCTTTGAATAGCAGAGACAGTGAAAGATAATTTAGGGAAAAAACAGGATCTACTCTGAAGTGGAGGGGAATTTCTTTAAGAAAATGTCCCAACTGGGCCTGTTTGGAGTTTTACTGATGTCTAGGTCAGCAAAATGTTAAGAAGGTAGTCGGATGTGGATGTTGAGATGCGTTGATTTATTTTGCATTGAATTCTTGATCTGGTTTTGTTCCAAAATTTGCAAGTACGTAATTGAACTTTCAGAAATGCTCCAAATTTGAACTATTTTCCTTTCAGATTTCTTTCAAATTGTATTTTCACACATTGAGACTTGAGTCTCCATTATTATTACAAGAGTCAACAAGCAAACAACAATGTAGAAGAATTGAGATGCTAACCCAGTTTAAGCTAATGAAAGGTTTTCTAACAAGTACTTTTATTTGTTTTAACTTTGAGTGGGCTTTTTAGACCGAGTCAACATGCTATCCTCAGTAGAGATGTAAAAAAAAAAGATCTTTTTTTACATCTCTACTTAGATTAAAATTTTGTTTTTAATTTAATAACTTTTATTCCAGTATTAATTAAGACAATCATTTTTAATTTTAACCTAAAAATTACTTGTTTGGTGATTCAAACAAGTATTTGCTCACTCATTGGCAAGTTTAGCTGTAGAAATTAATTAATTTGATTTCTACAGCTAATTTCTGTAACTTTTTAAAACATTTTTTAACATATTTGTGACACTATGTCGCGACAGTATAATATGAGACAGATAATCTTTCTGAAAATGGCATCTTATTGCGATACACCAATCCTGGCCAGAAACAACCAATCAGAGCCTGGAGGAGGGTCTTAGCGCTCTCAATCATGCCCAGAAATTGATTAAAGTAATTGCCTCAGAAAGTTGAGACAAAATATCAACTACAAGGACCATCATTTTTGCCCATGCATGTTTAATTATATTGTTTGGTGTTTTTTTAAATGAATCTGTTGAACCTTTATGGTCATTAACAGAAAGATACTGATGGTTTTTCCACATCTGTGTCTAAACTAAGTAAAACGTCTTTTAAGTCCTATTTCATAATACAGCATAGTTACCTGATGATGCTATAAAATGGAATTATGCACATGGAAAAGCATTAGTATTTGATGTTTTTAAACTTTATCTTAAATTGAATGTAAAGTTTTTCTGTCAACTTTCATTAAAAGTTCTCACTAAAAGATTAATTTATCTGCTGGCTAAAGTTAAAGAGTTTTGCAAAGCTTTGATGCTTGCATCCCTCTTCCTCTTTTGCTTTCATGAGAGCATATTCTATTTCTGATCAAACTTTTACATTTTGAATTTATTTAGAACAAAAAAAAACATACACAATAAACCCAACTATCTTGCCTTAAAGAGTTAGAATAAATAATTTAATGGGATCTTGCTCAAAGAGCACTGCATGTTTTTCAGACTAAAATGTTTTACACCTTAATCTTTTGACTAGTTTGTACATTTCCAACTTTTTACCTTATTCATTAATTTTGTGCTGGGTTTTTTTATAATTAAAGTTTACAGAACAGTTGTTGCCAGGTCTTCTGATCTTGTCGTGTTGTTCCGTGTCCTTTTGTTTTTGGTACCAGTTGAAACGAGATCCAGATGAAAATTGGTGGTTAAGGCCTCTTTCGTTTCACAACAAAGTGAGGCACAAAGCTCTGCAGGCGGACCTAAGGCTTAAAGGATACCATCCTGCTGTTTGGCTGATAATGGTTTGATAACGTGACACTGCACACAATTACATGCCAACGGCGGGGAGGAATGCAGCGTGTGGAATATCAGCAACTGCTTCATCTTGCCAAATGCATAATCAAGTTGTTTTGGTATTTCCAGCTATCTAAAGCAGTCATCTTTCAGCTATCTTAAGCAGCTATCTCATGTCTCTGTCCTGCCCGCCGTCAGTCGGGGGGAAGAACACTGAGAGGCAGACAACACTGGATACGCTGATAGTGCCGGGGTCTTGTTTTCCCATGCGCGCTGCCAGGACATGATGTATAAATAGGCTCCAAGCTGTTTGTGTGCAAGTGCAGGCTTAAGTTATGCGGCTATAGCTTGAGAAGGGCTGCGTGTCGCTGTGAAGCTGCGGCTGGGACGTATCTATGGTGGGTTCAGGGCCTGCCGGTGTCTTCACATGTCTTCACATGTCCTGAGATCTGAGAGGCCTCGCCTGGGAGGTGGTGACGGGCAGCAGAAGGGCACAGATTCTGAGTATTTTGGTGTTAATTGAGCTTATTGGTCTGCTATTCACAGCCTTGACATGTGATTGATTTAAAGGCTAGAGTGCGAGTCGACCTCTATGGCGGCGGCTTCTTAGATATGGGCTCAGGGCCGCCCAGCTGTCAGGAATAATCCTCGCCATTACTTTTTTTTTTAAAGAAGGGTGAGCAATCTGCCCTCCTTCAGGTTTTTATTAGTTTTCCGACAGTACAGAGAAGGAGAGGGGAAGGAGAGGACAGAGAAATGTGAGGGGCTGGCAGTGGGGGTGTTGACCATGAACACCACAGAGGGTTTTCCATTCTGGTTCACTAATAACACTCGCTAATAAACTTTCACCAGGACTACTTATATTTTACAACAAAGAGATCCTGTAACAATTTTATTGGCCAGCAACAGATTGCATTTGATTTTTTTATCATCTGATTTCTTGTAAATCAGCACCGCTGAGTATTTTTGTGTTTTTGTCGTTTTGTGTCTGAACAGTTAATGCTAAGGTTCAGTCAGCACTTAATGTTTTGCATAGATGGAAAACAAAACCAAGACTTTTCTGCTTCTACATAAAGGATAAAATTTACAAAAACAACAGCTGATACTTAAAAAACACAGGCATCATGGAATCAGTTCAGATCAATATATTCTTTTTATATATTCAATTATCTCTTTCTATTTTATTTTTTTTTGCCTTTGCTTTTTCATACATTTATGTATTTCTTAACTTTACATGTCTGCATACCTGGTCTGATCAGCTGTTTGTCAGGATGAGGGATGTTTACAGCTTTCAAGTACAGCTCCTTATTTTGGTCAGAGAGTAGTATTAAAGGCTACTATGCTTCTTGTCGAAAAGAACTCGGTGTCTTTGCTATTTTGATGACTTTCCCTATGTTGACAGAGTTGGCTACTAAAGCCACGTAGTTACATGAACATTCACGAATCATCCACGTCAAATTGTTTATGTCGCATAAACTTGGGTACCAAGCAGAAAAATAAACCATATTTGGATTAAATAAGGTGCCTGTATTTATGGCAGGTTGCATAATGCCATGCACCATGGCTCAATAGCTAAAGGGCTAATACAATGTTGATATGAGACTGGTTGTCTCTAGTTAAAAATCTAAAATATTTAGACCGACCAAACCTGAACTGGATAATCCTACACTCAACAGTGATTTTTGGAGACAGTTTGTGAGAGTTGGAAATCTTCATTTTATTTGTAAAGAAGATAAAAGAGTAATAAAGTGAGACCTGTACCAGTGTCTCTATTGCTGAGCCTGATTTTGTCTTGGTTAGAGAGAGTTTTTCCATTTCAGTGTAACTACATGATGCATCTGATTAGGCTTTCTTAGGCACCTTTATACAAACTGGCATCATGTGATCTATTGATTTCAACTGGGATGTTCTATATTGAACTGCACTGAATGTGAATGATTGGATTGGATCAATCCTATCCATGTTGGTGGAAAGCCCATTTAGCTTTTTTCTTCCTAAAGGTGTACATCAGAGATCAGCGCTTTTTCATTTTTTATATCAATGAATATCAAACTTTTAATTTCCATTAATGCTAACATTGCAGTTTTGCACTGGGTTGGATCTGAACCTTATCAGGTGCTTTATTACCAAAAACAATCTTTTAATACACGTCAGCAGACGTTAAGCATTTCTAAATCACTTTTAATGCAAAAAGGTAAAATAAGAATAAAAGTAAATAAGAACAGAAGAAAACGCATTTTTAAATAGAATTTTGTTTCTATATTTCTGTTAAATGTGGTATGATGCATGTGAAATAAATAAATGCAAACTATGGTTATCATATGATGTGGCACTCGCTAAAGGTGATTGACAAGCTTTGACAAAATAAACAGCAACTGTGTGTGTTATTTCCAGTCAGATATGCTAGTTGGTCCTTTTACCCTTGCTCACTCCAACACCCAGCGCTCCATTTTTAGTCTTTCCATGTCGGTCTGGCTGACGGCCTGAAGTCGGCCACTCGCTGCTCTCCGACCCACAGTGAAACCCAATCAATTCCCTCTCCTACCAATGCAGAACACTTTTTTGCGTATTTACATTCCAGGAAAGCGGATTATGACATCCTCTCAAGTTATATAGTCCTGGCACACAGGTTATTGTTCCCTCTCTTAACCTCCCACAGAAATTCCAACAATTTAAATAATATAATATCACAGTTTAGGCTCACCTACTTGAAAAACGTTATCTTAAGAGTTTTCTAAGTCCTTTGACCCCTCTTTCCAAAAACTTGTCCGTTCAATACACCCCGCCACCCTTCTGCACCGCTGCGTGACCCTGAACCATTATTGCTTTCCACGGCATCGCTCCCAAAGGAGGTCAAAGCATGGATGTGTGTGTGCACTTCGAAACTTCAGCCTTTAAAAGCAAAAGAGAAATGTGTAACTGTTTTCAAAACAAGCTAGTAAGGATTAACCTTTCCATGAAAATGCAGACATACCTCTAGAATGCTTCAACGCCGCACAAACATCCATAAATTATTTCATGACTCTGACGCGGCTAAAACTCAAAAGCCTGTAAATATTGTCCTGCGCTCACGCAAACTTTTACTAAATTGCACAAATCCATCTCATACGAACCTGATTTGTTTTAGAAAATCTTAGAAAAAGTGTCACCCTGACTTGTTTCAGATTCTGAAGACATTCCGAGTTTATCTGTGTCTGCAGCTAAATCAGAGCACGAGCTCGATCTCCCAAGTATGGATAAACATCCGGCAGCTGCAAATTCTAAAAAATTTACAAAACTATTTACGTTATCTTTAGAAAACTTCCTGATTTCCATCTACTGTTTGTATCTGTGTTGTATATGATTTGTAATTGTATCCAATTATGAGTGTTTTGTCCTTTTCTTTTTCTAGTTGATGATTCAGCTGTAGATCTGTAACCTTATAGACTTCCTCCTTGCAGAGGTCAAACAGAGGTCATCTCACAGCTAAGTTGGGGTAGTTCAGAGTGAGGTCAGCTGTGAATTAGTGAACAATGTTTTAGCTTTTTGCTTATTTTGGGAGTTTTTTTAAACCTATTACAAGACATAATTGATTTGTTTTACAAACAGGACTCTTGTTTACAAGTTAAATTTGTCACTTTATTGCTGTCAGACAATCTTTATTAAGATGTGAAAGTTATTTAACGTCAGCAAAGATCATTTTTAGCACTGACAAATATAGGCTATGCATTAATCCGGATTAATGCATAGCCTAAATCAACTAAATGAACAGGCAACTTAACCTGCAGACATCCACCCATCAACTGAGTATCTGCTGATTACATGGGACTAATGTTGCAGGAAACAATATTTTCAGCATAATTCCTCAGAGATCTGATCTCTGTCTCTTAAGATTATTTGGGTTTTTTAGTAGAACTCCCATGTGTTTTGAATTGAGTTTTGTGACATAGTCTTTTCAAGAATATTTTGGTTGTCCACAAAGCATCCTGCTGATGGGACATGTCTGAAACTTCTTCCTTGGATGTTGGAGGAGCTGAGTCTCCTTTATGAGCAACTCACAAAGAGCCTAGATCTTCACTTTGTCTCTAATTAAGCTCAGCCTCTTTGCAAAAAGGCTAATTTTGGTTACATGTAGTCACAATCTCATTGTTTCAGTCAAGCCCACAGCCCATGACCACAGCTGGTACAGAAACATTTCTGTGGTAAGGTAAACAATTTTACCCAATGAGCTACAACAGACACTAACCCAAGACGCCCATCAACCCCTGCTTTTATCCCTGCTCACAGAAAGAAATCTCAAGATAAATAAAACTCTTCACTTTGCATCCTGCATGTGATTTACCAACAATGTAGCAAATTCAACAGGCACCACTTTCACAAGAATTATCTCAAGATATCAATAATTAACTGAGTTACTTCCTGCTCGGCACCTGGACCTTGGTTGAAAGGAACGACGCTCTAAGCAGAAAGAGATTCAAGAAGTTACTGGTTCTCCTGGTGGGTCATCCCCAAAACATTTCCCTAGGAATAAGAGCTTGCCAAAAACGCAACCACGCCAAATGTCCAAACTGCTTAACTGGTGTTATTTAATATTGGAAACGCGATGTCTCCTTTCTGAGCAATCTTCTAAACAGCCAAGATCTTCACTTTGACTCAATCTGAGCTCAACCTCTCTGCAAGGGAAGCTAATTTCCGTCACTTGTAATTGCTATTTCCTCTAGAAAATGTGTCAACCAATGTATGTACCTTTCATCTTTTGACTACTTTCTTTTCCACAACAGATATTCAATGTACACACTAACCCAGGTTGTTCCTCAGCTTTGTTTTACACTCATTCATAACAAAGATCACAAGATACATCAAACCCAGAATTATTAATCAGCCCTTTCTTATTGTGAATGAAAGTCTCAGATCAGGAGGTGCCAACTTTTAACCTGGTTGCTTCTCACTTAGCTGCAAACATCTCCAGTGACTAGAGGTCTTTGCTGGATGAGGTAAATGGAACAAAATCTGCAAAAATGAGTAATAGGATCTTAATCCTCTTAAACTGGGGAATCTGTGTTTTGTTTATGCCTGTAAATTTCAATATTTGCCAGACATTTGTTTCACTTCTTGCAGGTATAATGAACCTAACTCTTTCTGTGTTTGCAAAGAGATTAATTAGTTATGTGAACCAGGTCAGTAACCTCTCACTCCCAAATTACCCTCAACAGGATACCAGAAGGACCACAAGACACCTCAAGGGACACAACTGTTGGCCTTTCCCAAGTCAGCAAAACACGTAAAGACTAGTTATGAAAGGTTCCTCGCACACCAAAATATCCTTGCAAGGGTAGGGAGCTGGTCCAGTGTTTCAACAACCAGAACTACATTTTCCTTTCTGAGTCAGAGGTTTGTTTCTCAGCTGAACTCTCTCCTGCACCAAAGAGGTATAAACATTGCTAGGAAGCCTGAAACGTTTGATCCCTCTACCACCCCAACGCACACGTGTTTCACCTTTTCATGAGGAAAAGAACCTCCGCCCCCTTCCACAACCCAAAGGGAGTATTCCATCAACGCAATGCAGCGTTGCACAGGCTTCTCAACCAAAGACAAACAGCAAGAGTCTAGATTAACTTCTGTAATATTGGTTTGGGTTTTCCTGTCACTTAAAGAGATCAATCCAGGCTAAAAACTCTAACTATGTTTCTTTATTATTCTTTAACCTTTATTTATCTGTGTGGATTGATGGAGAACCAACTGTTAATTACAATAAAGACGTGACCATAAGGGAATATAACGGAGGTTTCATAAGTTACACCAATTCATACCACAAAAGAGAACAATTTTACACCAGCAAAGCTTTTTACCCATCTTTACATTTGCATTTATAAAATACTTGTGAAAGACATTTTCAGCCTTTTCATCTACTTCTCTCAACTGGAGAGAAAATACTAATAAAAAAATAATTTTGCATATTAGAGAAGTGTAATATAAGTTAGTGTTGTTATTTAGCCAAAGCTACTATTCCCACTTGTGTTGCGACATTAGAATGCCAACATAAAGGTTCTGTTCCTTAACAAATCAAATAAAGATTTTGTTTTAGTCAACAGAAGCACACAAAATAACAATTTTACTAAATTGTGATGTAGAGCATTAGTTTTTTCATTGGACTGTCCATTACTTATGACTGGTTTCTTTTATCTTTTTCAAATGTTCACCTAAAGGCTCAATAAACACAAAAACTATGTTGTTTTCTTCTTCCATGAGCAAATAAAAAAAAAACAAAAAAACCTTGGCTCGTTTGTAGAGTGGCTGAATCACTCCCTTGTTTAATCTTACCAAGGCTGACGTTTTGAGGAAATGGCGGTGGCGTCATTCTTGCTACCTGTTTCCGGCTGTGAAGGACATCATCCTATTAGAAAACAGAGACGGATGAGGAACGCAGATGGTCTGAAGCATTGAATCAGGACTATTCACACAGTCACCTAATAGCACTGCATAAAATTGTATAACGGAGTAACTGAGACACTTTGCGCACATTGTCCCCTCATTGCAGCTAATAACTTTTTGAAACTGATGATCTGGAAGGAAGAGCGTGCCATCGCTTTACCAGACAGCATAAGTGCAGCTGTAATTGGAAAACAGAAAACTACAACTGCATTTCATGATAACTTTCACACATGTCAGATTCTGCCCACACTGCAGATTACAACACATAGCCTGAATAAAGAGTTAATGACATGATTCTAGCCTCAACAATTTACCATTATGCTCCCTGTCAAAAGCCGTACACTGGTCCAGATGTACTGCTTTATGTGTGAGGTGTCTCTTATTACACCCATAACAACCTCAAACAGGCCGTGGCTCGGGGATAGCAATGCCTTGCCAGGCTGTGGCAAGGCTCCCCCATTGTTCCAGGGGATGTTTATAGCTTTGTACCTGATATATGATAACCAATAAGTAAGAGGTAGTAATTACAAGACCCACATGCCACCAGATCGGCTGATGAATGCATGAAATAAAAGATGGGGGGTTATTTGTAGAGGCTACTTATTACATAGGCTTGACATGCGGCAGTATCATGAGGAGAGGAGTAAGAGCAGGGGGAGGAATAAATAACATATATCCATTCCTTCCACTGAATGGCAAAGTAAATAACAATGACCTTCTCAAAACAAATCAGCTGCAAGCCTAAAAAATGTGTAAATACTCCATTATCCATGTTCCTACTCCTTCAACCATTTTCTGTTCAGGTCAAGAAGAAATAACACAATTAGGTGAAATAAAAACACGCCAGAAAAGCACAATGGTGTCTTACTGTGGAGCCCAGGACACACAGGAGCACTGCGGTCAGACCCTGTGGCTCCTCAGCTAATCAAGGAAACACTGCTATTTATTCCTTATGGATGTCGCTCCAGGAACAAAATCTACAGCATGACACATTTAACATTACAACTGTTAATTTAAAAATATAACCAGTGAATACTGCATGTGGTATTGTTATTTAGTAGCCTGGTCAAAAACCAGTCCCTGGTTTTACGCTTTGTTTTGAGGGTCTGAGCTCTCGGCTATTGAGATTTTGTTACGTTTTACTCAGTATCTGACGTTTGGCCATGACATTTGTCATGCGGAAATTTGATGCTAATTCAGCTTACCAGATATTGCCTGCACTGTAAACAACCATCCTCCACTGTGAAGGGAGAAGTGCTGAGCCGAACAAAGTGGCCAACACGGACTGAACGGCTTTGTTCACTTCCTCTGCTGCCATTGCTAAAACTACAGGCAGACGATACTTCTAAAACAACGCAGAAAAACAAA
>CAEFZY010054975.1:0-18276 GCA_903066815.1 Brachyrhaphis roseni | reverse complement strand
CCCGGGGCCTCCTCCCGGTGGGACGTGCCCGGAACACCTCACCAGGGAGGCGTCCAGGAGGCATCCTGACCAGATGCCTGAGCCACCTCAACTGGCTCCTCTCGATGTGAAGGAGCAGCGGCTCTACTCTGAGTCCCTCCTGGATATCTGAGCTTCTCACCCTATCTCTAAGGGAGAGCACAGACACCCTATGGAGGAAACCCATTTCGGCCGCTTGAATCTGCGACCTCGTTCTTTCGGTCATGACCCAAAGCTCATGACCATATTCCTTGGGATGTAAATCAAGTAGAAGTTAAAATACTCAAATGTGAAGCACTTATTTAATAAGTTAAATGTTCAGTTCTCACTTATTACAAAGTGAGATCATATGTATTTAATATGCTTCCAGGTATAAGCCATTTACAGATGCCAGGATACAATATATTTATACTTGGCAAATGTTGAGTTTTCACAAATAGATCTGCTTTTATGTCTTTGGAATGTGTTTCATCATTTCATTTATTGGTTCATATATCCACTTATAATAATTTTGGCTTTAATGTACTTGGCCAGTGCAATAATCCATCTATATTGTGGCATGAAAAATTCAGCCTTTGTTTTTGTTATTTTCCTAAGTCAAAATAATTTGACAGCTTCTATTTTGAGTCTTAATAGATACTTTTTATAATAAAAAACATTAATCCCAGCAAATATTTAATCCAGTTGAAAAAAATTTAAAGAGAGCATAACTTTTTCAGGCAGCCAGGAAAAGTAAAGAAATTGATTTCAGTGTTGTGCAGCAAAGCAAAACCAAATCTATTTACAGCAATACTGACCTAGATTATTTTAGCTATTTAAAATCTGCTTATGCAGCCTATTTCAAAACAGGCACTTACTATAATATATACACCACATGTTTCACCAACTTTTTGATTATTATTTCTGATTTCATCAAAAGAAAACATAACAGTTTGCAAGCAGTTCTCCATGTGGACGTTTTCCAGCAGAAACCATTAAAATCACCAATAAACCTTCCTAAATACCTTGCTAACCTAATAACCCACATTGGTAATTTCAAAGTTTGATTGGTCGACATTGTGTGGTAACTTATGAGCAATCTGTAGCATTTAGATAACCTAACATGAAACTCCGTCATTTGTGGGGACACAGCAAAGACTCCTGAGATACAGAAACAGTCATCCACGCCCAGGAGTTTCAGGCTGTGGGGTGGCAGCAAAAACCACTGAGCCACTGCAGCAGCAACAGCAAAGTTTCTGTTCGGATGTGGCACATAAACACACTTTTCTCCCACATGCTTTCCAAATGTCTTCCTTATCTATTAACACAATCAAAAAGCTTTCTGAACCAACTGTACTGTAAAAGACAACAACAATAAATCTGGAGTGATCAATTTAAGGGGTTTTTATTACCTCACTTCTCACATTTAAAATGAAGCGTTCAATTTTGATGAGACTTTAACAAGATTTTCCGTCAAATATGATTTACATTTTTTCAGTTTCAAATTTCAGCTGGAAAATGTGTGGAAATCTCTACTTGGGTTCATGAGGCATGCTTCTTAACATTTACGGATAGATTAGATCAGAACTGCAGATCAACAGTACAGAACAGTTTTGATCTTTTTATTAAATATTCCATGTTGTAATTAATAAAACAGATTATAGCAGCTAAATGCAAACATATAGCTTCTTGGAAGAGATTTAAATTGTGGCTAAAGTAAAATATCATTTATAAAAAGTTGGTTGTACTGGGATGTCCAGTTCAATTTTTGATACAAACAAAACTGAACTGATTTAATGGTGAGCTTTATGTTTCCATTTACACCAGGAAAAACATCAAATTTTACCTTAAAAGTAGCATGGAAAGTAATATTTAACAAATTCAGCATGTTTTTCTCTCCAGTGTTTAACAATGAAAAATGTGGGCCTACAGAGGTTTTGTGGTTTGGAGTTTGAAATTGTCGATGTGTGCTGCAGTCTGTTCAGGTGTGTCGTATGAAAAACCACCAGTGCACACACTAATACGCTTCTCTGTCACGGCATGGGGTTCCTACATCCTTCGTCACGGTGGAACTTCACCCACACTTTGAAACCACGTCATCAGTGGAGCAGCTTTGTGGGACACAGATACTGATTTATGTTAATTAGGACCACATTTTTACTATAAAAATGATGCGAAAAAGTGAAAAGACTAAATGTTGTTTATTAGGTTTTATGGGTAAAGTGGTGGAAATAAGTGTTGGACAACTAAAATTATAAAGAAATTACAGGAAGAGATGAACATCAATGATTGAATGAACGGCCTTCTTTTCAGAAGGTTTGCACATATAAATTTAAGGCAGTGAGATTTACAGAAAAACAGAAACAAAAAAGGAAGAACTGAACTGTAAAGCATGTCTTGTCAATTTATGGTACATTACACAGAATATCAGCCTTAAATAAAACAAAACAAACAAAAACAAAAAGAACTTGTAATTTAACGCAGTACTAACTCTATTCCAAATTGAAGTCCAAAAACTGAAATATTCCTAAAATAAATATTAGTTCCCCAACCAATACAAATAATCATTCTTAATTATGATGTTCTTGCTAAATTAAAAAAAAAGGTTTAATAAAGCAGAGTACAATCTGTTGTTTAGTACATGAAACTTTGTTATTGAACGTACAATTTCTTGGTATTTTAAAGATCTGGTTTGAATAAAAGATTAACTGTACATTAATTGTCGGAGTTTCTGTTTATTATGAAGTTTCAATATTGGATATGTATCAATTTAATATTCATTCCCCTAACAAAACCTGGCAGTATGATAGAAGTATATTACGTGTGTTTCATCCTCAAAATGTCCTTAATCTCTTACAAACTGGATTAGATTTAGAAAACTTTGACTTTCATGCAACATAATTTCTACTTAAGTGTTATAAAAAATGTATGTAGGATCTGGAAAAACTAGAAATCTAATTTCAGCTTCATTAATTGATTACATGAACCATTTTAACCTGTTAAATGGTAGATTTAGAAATCAGAAGTTCTTGCAGATTAAAATAGATAATAGAAACGTTAACAACTGAGATTGAGTGGGAGAGAAAACTATCACATCTGGTCTGTAAAAACTGCACCATATGTAACACGGGAGTCAGACATCTATCTCGGAAACTGTTGTAGAGCTCGCAGATATTTTTAGATTTTCTTTTATAAGCAGAATCTAAAAGCCACATTAGCTTTCGTAGCAGTCATCAGTTTTACAAACAAAATATCGAAACAATGTAGCTCAATAAACCTCCAGAGTTTGAGTGAAAAGGTGAGTCTGACAAAGGAAACAAGGTCTAAGATAAAGTTTCAGTTTTGTTTTTGTACCAAAGAGTCACGTATGTGAAGCTCAGGTACTGAATCAAGTCTGAACACTTTCTTACCTTTAGAGACATTTTAAGATTTTATTTATTCACACCCATTCTCACTAATCAAACCATTTATCAGCACAACAATAAAAACAACAAAATGTTTCCTTTTTGTTCTTCATTTACCTCAGAGGACTCTCAAAAAACCAGATGATGGATGCCTCAGAACTGTCCACATCTGCCCTGCTCGTTTATTTTAATTACATTTCAAACCCACCACACATCAGCTACATGTTGCTCAATTCAGCAGAGACAAAATAAAACAAACTGTTTCCTTTGGGCAGGGTGGAAGTTGAATCATCCTCACTGATGCCAAACATTTCTGACTGCGATTCATCACAATTTGTCTGAACATGCAGCTTTAATTCAGAAAGTGGAATGACAAATACCTCTGGAGATCTTAATGTGCTCCACAATTTAAAGCTGACTCATATTTAAAGGATTCATTAGTCATCTGACTGATTACTGTGAGCTGGATGTTAGTACTGAATCACAATGTAATATTACAAGCAATGTTTATTTTTCACCTGGATAATTCTTTGCTCTCTCTGTTTTTTTTTTGGGTTTTTTTCACCTGTCAGGGAATATTTTAATTTTAAGGAAAAGCTGAATGAACTGATGTAGAAACTTTGGAAATAAAATCCTTATTTCCCAATCAGAACATCAACAGTTCAGAAAAGTCCAAAGTCAACATGTTGGCGTCTCATTGTGTGAAACGCTTTGGGATATATATCATTGTAAGGAATTTGCTTTGGATTTTTCTGGCAATTCTTTTGTAGTAAAGCAGCTTCCATAAGTATTGGCGCCCCTATAAAAGTGTGTTTTAAAAACCCTGAAAATATATATTTTTTCTTGTACGAACATCATCTTGAACATTTTATAATTTATGTACATTTATTCACTGTTGGTAAGGGGTGGAGAGGCTGAGGGTTAAGAAATAACAGTTTTATCCAGATCACTTTCATGAAATTGTGAAAGCTTACTGAACTAGTAATCCATGTCTTCCAGATTCAGTGGGGTAAAAGCATAATATGACGTGTGAACATGCCATACAAGGTAAGATAAGGTAGATTTATTTATTTAGCACATTTTCAGCAACAGAGCAGTTCAAAGTCCTTTACATGAAATACAAACAAAACAAAAGACTAAAAGGTAAAAGTGTAAAGCTACATATTGGTTCCCCATGTTTAGTAAGAATAAGAATAAATAGTCCATAATTTATAAACTAGTGGAGGTTTCTCTGGATTCCTGTTCTTCACCAAACTAAATGTTGGTTCTCTGTGTTTGATTGTATTAGTAAGTATAAAACTAAATGTTGGTACAGCAGATGTGTTGTTGATCTTTATAGGTCAGGAAATCGCTACAAGAAAGTAAATAAAATCTTAATGTTCCATAGATACTACCAAAGAAATAGTTAGAAAGTTAAAAAACAATCAAAAGGTGTCCCACACAAGGCCAAATTTGAGAAAAATAAAAATCCAGCTGTCATACATAATGAAGAGGATAAAGGAAGAGAAAAAATGTCAGGGACACAACTAACATGTGAGACAGACACATTGTTCCAGTCAGATTAAACCAAAATTATGTTTTTTGGCCAATATATAAAATAAGTGTGGAAAAACACTAACATTGCAGACCGCCCACACCTTCTCCAAGGTGAAACATGGTGGGGGCAGCATAATGCTGGGGGATTGTTTTTCTTCAGTACAGATAGGGAAGCTGATAAAAGGAGAATGGAGACAAATTAATGCTGAAATTAGACCTGTTTGAGGACGTAAAAGACTTGAGAGTGCAGCGTATGTTAACCTTCCAGCAGTATGACAAACCTAAACCTGCAACCAGAGCTGCAATGGAAACATTCAGATTTAATCATATTCATGTGACAGAAAACCCCCAGATAGAAATCAAATTCAGAATTTGTGCAAAGACTTGAAAACAGAAGCTCTCCATTTGCTCTGACTCAGGTTGGACTATTTTTTCAAAGTATAATCAGCAGAAATTTGAGTCTATGTGTAAATTTAGTGGAGACATACGAATAAAAACTCAACTTGCAGGAATAAACGCAGCAAAAGATGGTTGTCATTGTCCTGGGTGTTTGAGTTTTGGGTTTCATTTGTGTTTGTGCTTTGATTGCCTTCTGGTTATTTGTGTTTGTGGTCCTAAAACAGATCTTGTCATGTTTGGTTTTATTATTATGGCTTTAAAGATCTTGCTTTCTGTGTTCATTTTATATTTAGTTTCCTAGGGTTTTTCTTATGTTCTGCTTCTTCTATTTGTTTATCTTAGCTTATTTGTCAGGCTTTTTGCCCTTTTGGTTGTTGATCCTTTTAATTCATCTGTTTGGTTTCTCTCCCAGCTGCTCCATGTTTGAAATCAACCACCTGCATATTGGCAGCAATCACACTCCTTAGTTTTTAAGTTTCTCTGTTTGCGTTTCTCACTGCTGGATTCTCCACCATTGCTTGCTGGTTACCATTTCCAATTCTCTGTAAGTTTTCTTTTGTATTTTTTTTACTGGCAGAGAAGTCTCTGCATTTGGGTTCTCAATAAACCAAAACATGATAATGATTCTCCAAACTATTAACTCAAAATACAAATGAACTCCACACTTTTCCTTTTAATTTTTATTTGCAAAAAACCTTCATAAACCATGAAAAATGTTTCTTCCACCTCCCAATTGTGTATGGCTTTCTGTTTACCTCAATACAATACACAGAGGTTTGGTTTGATGTTGTAACATGACAAAAAGTGAAATAAAAGTGAATATTATTCCATAATAGATGGAATATTGACCAACATATTTGATGTCTGTTGGTGTTTCTGATGATGGCATTTGACTAAATGTAATGTTTGTTACTCGTGTGTCAAATTGTATGATATTTTTAAGAATTTATTTTTGTGTTTTTATGATGTAAAGCATGTTGAAGTGCCATGTTGCTGAAATGTGCCATGCAAATAAACTTGACGATATCTGCTATATGTGAATCTTATTTCACAATTGTTTCATAATTAGATCACTGAAGGCCTTTAAACATTGGCAGCAGCTAATTGTTATTGTTTTTTTATCCCCCACAAAATATGTATTTCAACATCCTCCATTCTTTTACTGTTTAACAGTTTGAAGGTGTTTTTTTTTTTTACCACACATTTAGCTCCATATTTATTCATGAGCAACATCTACAAAAGAGACAAATACAGTCGTTGTAAAAGGTCACGTTTTTATCTTTTCCGTGCATTTTGTTTGTATTCTGTGTTATTCTCAAAGGGGAAACAATGAGAGAGACTGCGGTGTGTGTGTGTGTGTGTGTGTGTGTGTGTGACATAAATACATCGTTTCCCAGCTACCGCCTGCAGGCCCAGCACCCCCACTGAACTCTGAGAAACAGCTTTTATACCAAAGTATCTCTCCCCTGTTGGTTACCCTTCCTCTCCCCCCTCCCCAGACACACACATCCACCTCCATTTCCGCCAGAGATGTGACATCACAGGGTGTACCATGTGATCCGCCCGCACAAAGCTTTGCAGCGATGGATGGGGCCTACCTGTGACGCACAGACCTGCCCAATGCAAGCTGAAATTTAAAGAGGAAAACAAGGGCCTTTATTCCATCACTCTGGAGTGAATATTGATTATCTGCGTAATAGAATGGCGCAGATAAAATATTTACAAAGACCCGATATACGTAGACCCAGATGAGGTTTACCAGAGAGGGTTTAAAATTCACCCATGTTGTTAAATACAGAAATTAAAAGTGAAGGGTATTTTGGTTCCATACTAGAAAGTGAAATTGTGTTGCTCCGAAACAGAAACGTGGAAAAAACACAAATACATTGAATTGTTGTGACTGTTGGATCTGAGACCAAATCTTAGCCAGAAACCAAAACAATAGTGCAGTTCATTGACCAGAGGAAATGTCGAAACCAAAGCAGGCTCAACTTCCCCGAATGCTGACGTCTAGAAACCCAACGTCTTAACCGGGGGGCTTAAAGAGAAGTGAGCAGTCTTGTCTGGGTGAACTCCATCAATGTAAATATGTCACAACTAGCAACTTTTCCAATCCAGCACAGCTTTCTTTTGTGTAATAAAACATCTGTGCATCCCTAAATGTATTACTATTTTTTTTAATCAAAATGAAAAGATTAAAACTACACTCACACTTATAATCTTTTAAAGCTCAAATTAATTTGAGTCTTCTGTATTATTTTATTTTTCTGGATTTGAATTAAACAGGTTTAATTTTGCTTTTCAGCATTATCATACTTTATGAATGTATTTCTCATTACAGAGATTACAAACTTGTTTTGAATGTTTCATTTGTTTTACAATCAAGGCGTGTAACTGTACATTTTCATGATAGCATCAAACCGCAGCGGGTTTGTTCACTGTTTGTACTTTATTCCTCTTTGCCATAGCAACAGAGGCTATCATCAGAAATCGTCTATAATGAACACATGCGCAGCTCTGGAGAAAAGGCCGTTCCGGTCCGTGCGCTGCATCTCCAGGGAAACGGGGCTTTAAATTAACTGAGCAAAAGGGTCACCTTAAATTGAAGTCATTTTAACTATTCCTATCACTGTATGTTAGAGGTAAGAACATAAAGTTCAGAGGAAGAATATACAGTTTGTACCTGTTAACAGGGCGTGGCCAGTTAACAAGTTGAGTTTGTCAAATTAAAATTGTCAAGTAACATATTGTGATTCATGTCATTTTAGAAAGCTACAGCTCAGAATTACAGTCAAAGCTTATGTGTTATTTTTGACAAAGTAACATAATCTGTGTATGACTTAATGTTGCTGGGACCTGAAAATTAAAAAAAGTACTTCTCTTTAAAATTGCAAACTTTGTGCTGGTTTTTAACAAAGCAACGGGGCTTCAATAAATTTGATAAATATTCTGATATTTAAATCTGGGATGATAATAATAATAGGGAAGCTCATTTGTCACAACAGCCCACAAAAACAGTAAAAATTATAGGATTTTTTTTAACGGTTTAAAATTTAAATGAGTAAATTCAACATAAGTTGCAGTGTTTAATGAAAATAAGCAATGAACATTAAACGGGATGTAAGACAGCAATAAAAGTAAAATAAAATCAGTAAGAATACTGATGAGTTTGCATGTTTTAGTGTGTGTAAATTTACTGAGCAGCTAGTTGCCCTTTGGGGGAATAATCTGAACTGAACTAACCAGTTCAGATAGTAATATAAATAGCAACAATATGCAGTAGACATACACTATAAAAAGGCATAATTATTGTTTTTCTCACTGTCTGACACTAAGCCAAACTAAACATTTTCTGCTTTTGCTTTTTAATCGCCAAAACACTAACACTGTAATCCTAATGTGAAGTTATTTTAAAAAATGAAAGAAAAATATTAATTGTGCATACTGCTGTACAGGCACTCTGTATCATAACAAAAGATGTGAAAAAACAACAAAACACCCGAAAACGCCGACAAGTATTGTCTGGTTTTGAAAACACCTCCAGAGTGAGACCTCTGTCGTTTTTCCTTCTCTGCTCAGTCTGTTTCTGTCTGTAGTCAAACAACGTTGTGGAGAGAAGGTGGTGTTTGTCCAATGCGCGCGCCGTGACGTGACATAATGGAACGTAACGGTGTAAAAACGCTCGAGGCGGAGCGTGCAGCGAACATTCTGCTTCAGTTGATCGCACTGACGGCAGCTTCGGGCTCAGCGACGACAAAACAGACATTTACCCGGAGATATATCTCCCACCGCAGGTCATTTCTGGGGGAATGGACAGGACACCGCTCTGAAGGAGTGTCGAGCAGGCTACCGTTATCAGCGAACACTCGGAAATAATGATGAAGAAGGACATCAATCTGACCCTGGTGGACGACGCAGACCTCAAACCGCATCTCCGCGACGCCGAGAGCCTCCTCAACTCCCCCGATCTGGGTCTGCTCAAGCTGGCGTCTCCTGAGCTGGAGAGGCTCATCATCCAGTCCAACGGACTGGTCACCACGACGCCGACCAGCTCCCAGTTCCTCTACCCGAAGACGGTGACGGACGAGCAGGAGTTCGCCGAGGGCTTCGTGAAGGCGCTGGAGGACCTACACAAGCAGAACCAGCTGAACGGAACCGCTCCGGCTAACGGCAGCCTGGACCTCGGGGCGAACATCCCCCCGGTGACCGTACAGCCGGACCTACCGGTGTACACGAACCTGAACAGCTACGGCAGCGGGCCGCTGGGAACCACCGTCAACTACTCTACGGACACGGTTCCCTTCCCGCCCCCTCCGTCACATCACCTGGGGGCAGCCCCGCTCCAGCAGGAGCTCTCCCGGGTCCAGCCGCCGAAGGAGGAGCCCCAGACTGTACCCGACGTCCAGAGCTTCGGGGAGAGCCCGCCGCTCTCTCCCGTAGACATGGACTCACAGGAGCGGATCAAAGCCGAGCGGAAGCGGCTCAGAAACCGGATCGCCGCGTCCAAATGTCGGAGGCGCAAACTGGAGCGGATCTCCCGGCTGGAGGACAAGGTGAAGACGCTGAAGACCCAGAACACCGACCTGGCCTCCACCGCCAGCCTGCTGAGAGAGCAGGTGGCCCAGTTAAAGCAGAAGGTCCTCACCCACGTCAACAGCGGCTGCCAGATGTTACCACACGAAGTCCAGGTGCACTGACGGCAGAACCAGACCGGAACCGCCGAACAGCTAATAAGCTCCACAGACTTTAAACGTGTTGGTTCTTCTGTATCGTATGTAGCCCCCGATGATGCGCCCCATTCTGCCAGGCGACGTCAGCCGGCCATCACTGAGCCGGCCCGAGGAACATGCGAATCGAGCAGCTGTTAAAGAACACTTAACCTATAGGTCTTAAATTAGTGAGTCTGTTTATTGCGAGTTGACTCATTTTAAAGATTTCAAATGGTTTAAAATTTGATTTGAGACTCAAAGGAACTGGCTAATGTTCTAGTTGTAAATACACAAAGAAATTAACATATTCACTACTTAAAGCTGCAGTGTAACTTTTATAAACAAATACTTTTACATATTTGATGAAGATGTCACTATGTCATGACTGTACGGTATGATACAACTAATCAGAAAAATATGAGATCCTAGAAACAACCAATCAGAGCCAAGAGGTGGGTTTTAGCACTGTCAATTTCCTTCTATAAACTAGCTAGCATGGCCTGTTGTGAATGCTCAAGCTAGTTAAGATGGCTGCCAATGATTGTTGATAAACAGTTTTCCTGTAATGATAAGTTGTTTCACTTCCATTAGTGAATACATAAGGTTGATTGTCAGCGCTAAGACCCTCCTCCTGGCTCTGATTGGTTGCTTTTGGAAGGACAGACGGCAATAGTAGGACAGGGAGGATCTTTTTACTGCTTATCTGTCTTATACCAAACTGTAACAACATGGTGACAGTTTTAACAAATATATATAAAAAAACATTTTTTTTCAAAAGCTACATACTGCAGCTTTAAATCTACCAGGTTAAGCTTTTCTATTGTTTGTGTCTGAGGTGGGCTCACATTTCATGCACAGAGTAACTGTTTGCTAATGAATTTAAGCAAATTTTCTGTGGTTGCTTTTAAGCTTTGGCCCTTTATTTCTGATTTTAAACCAAATCTGAATGGGAACTCTTCGTGTTTCCTGGTGGGCGTAACAGGAATTCGGCATCTGAACCAAATTCCACTTAGGCTAATGGCTAATACTAAGTCGGATTGGTGAAATGTAAGCATACGAGGTAGAAAATAACTCAACAAAATGAACTTTAAAAGTGTTATTGGCCAGACAAAAGGGAATAATGTTATTAGCTTTTTCTTTAAATGCATATCCGTATCTATAGGACTAATTTATTAGATTCCAGCCAGAACGAAGATGCCTTCTGCCTAATTTGGAATCCTGTTCTACCTCGTATGTGTGTTTGCTACTGGGAGAAAGGGGAATCTTTTAATGGTTTCTCGATTTCCAGTTCTTTAAGGTGTTTACTTTGACTGTATACAGTCTCAAAGCTGGACCAAACGGATATTTCTACACGATTATGCACATTTACCCTCATCATAAAGGAGGTGGTTGTAAGAAAATAATAAACTTTCGGTTGGTATGAGATAATCTCAGTATATAATCTATTTACTCTGTATTTCTGTAGGGAAATGTTTGCATGTATTGGACAAACTCGAATGTTGCCCCATGTGTGGAATGGGGCACAAGTTTCTCTTGTTTTTATCTTATTTACCTTTACACGTGTGTATTTTGTCTATTTTTTTACTCGAGCGTGTCCGTATTTCAGCGTGTTTTGTTTAAAAATAAATGTGAAAAGTCGTAACCTTTCTGTTGCTATCACCTGTAGCTTACGGTTAGTTTTGACTTGATGCTGTCGTGTTTTCAATTAAAATGCTGCTCAGCAATCAACATTTTGCTCCGTGTTTGGTCATTTTTTTACGTTTTTGTTGACTGAAATACGTGTTTGACACTTAATATAAATAATATAACTGGTGTTTTCTTTTGATCCTAATGAAAAAAATCGGATACATACATGGAAATTACCTTAAAATTTCTTCTTATTCTGTTTTCTCTTTTATGAGAATAAATAAAATCGATAGACCAGACCTCAATGAAATCTAGAAAACCCCTAAATGATGCATCTTCATGTAAAAACACATTTAACTCCTATTAAAATTATTATTTTTAAAGGACAAACTGACTACACCTTCACTTGTAAAATCCTAATATTATGACACTCATTACTCCTGATAATTGTTCAGGTAATGGCTGCTCCTTTAATGAATCCTTAATTAGTGAAAATTATGTAATGTTTCTGAAAAATTCACACTTCATTTTCAGATAGACGTTTTACTCCCCCTGGTGGCTAAATGTTGAAACTACAATATTACAAAAGATTTAATTAGACTAATTTATCGAAATGTTATTATGCAAAACAGCATGGAGGGATCAATATGATTAAAGACGTAATCCAATTCATAAAAATATATTTTTAATCAAGCATTGTTTTGCTATATTTGAATTAGGGATGAAAAAATAAATCTTCACCCTCTTACAGAAACTTTTTTCTCGTCTGTTAAATTGATATTTCATGGACTAAAGATGATTGATTTGTTTCATATTGAATTTATTTTAGAATTACGACTAAGTGTGAATGGATAGCACTTGAAAAAAGAGATTTTTAATCTCAATGGGACATTCCTGGATAAATAAAGATAAAATATAGAACAAAAACTTTGTAAAATTTTAAAATGTGAGACTGAGTTCAATTGGCAAAGGAAACGAACATTAAACATTTATGTTTAAAAGTGTTCCCCTTTGATGCAGGTGTTTCTTTTAAATGTAAATCCTGTTACAATATTAGAGAAAAGGAAAATAATTATGATGGAAATCAGAAAATAACTGCAAAGATTATAAAAAAATAAAAATCCTAACTTGCTCCTGTACCTGGCTAAAAGTTACTTATAAGTTAAGTTTGTCGTACTTCCAGTGCACTAAGACATATATAGGTATAACAGGGTTTTATTTAATCAATATTATATATGTGAATTTGTTTATTTATTCTTTGAATTTTAGTAAAGATGTTTCTTCAGACATTTATTGAAGAAACAATAAATGTTTCTTTGTTAATGCGTAACGTCAAAATAACTGTTTTAAAACACCAATATTTTTAGACTGAATTCTGATTTATTCTTTAAAGGTGTGAATTCAAAGTAAATAATCAGAAAATGTTTTACTAATCTTTCTTTCACTTTTCAGGTATAAATCCATTCAATGTTGGTTTGTAAAATCAACAAGTAATAGTTTTTTTAGTCATTTCTTTTTATTGTTTTACCACAAAGTACAGATAAAAACATCCACAGCATATTCTCTCACTTGAATGGCCCAAACTGAAAGGATCTGAAGAGGCAGTGTTACAAGACCAAAAAGAAAAACAAACACGTTCCTGCGTGCTAGTAGAAGATCTACAGTCGGCAACCTCTACCAAGCTGGATGGCGCTTTGTGTTTTTCTGCTGCAGAGTGTATTGCTTCATAGCTGAGTGACACATTCATTCACAAGTAGGCCTAGAAATGTATGCAGATACAGTGCAACATGGCTCTTTTTGGGGTTTTCAGGTCTTTTTCTTTTGTTGTTGTTGTTTGGATGCAAGCCTGAGTCGAGACAACACAATCCACACGTATGACTGAAAGGTACGAGTATTTACAGGTTTAGACGGAGAGGAAGACGTATTAGAAAGGAGAACAATTTATCAGTTTGGATTTTACTCAAAACAGTCACAACCAGTAAGAAGTAAAATATTCACAGGGAGAAAAATCACTGAACTCTGGCTGGGGATTCATTCTCGTTTTAGATGCACTTAAAGTAAAATAAAAACACCAAGTTCATTTTAATATAAATTTTTTTTGCAGTCTTAGTCATCTTTTATTTTTTCCTCATTAAACACGTCTATCAAGCTTTGTGGAGCAAAAACAGCAAGCCATCTACAGTGCTCCGTTAAACGGGGGAAACCAGTTTCAGCTTTGGAAAATGCAGTAAAACAAGAGTAAATATGTTCTGAGGAAGGGCGTCCCCATAAAAGCACGGCTGTGTTGACTTTTCAAACAGGTGAATTTTTTTTTTTCGGACAGCTCAAGCCGCCTGTTCATCCTCCAGCTCTTAAATGCTTCCCAACGTTCAACCAGCAGGAACTGAGATCTTCTCAAACAAAAATAAACCAACATTTACACGGCAGCCTGCAACAGACAAGTCGAGCTGCTCTGCAAAGCAAACTCTGACAAAGTTTCAGCAGAAATGCTGTTTGTTACTGTGGAAAAGGATCATTTGAGTTACTGCAGGTGATCAAGCCATGCTGCTTCAAAACGAGTCATTAAATGCTTGAATTGATTCAGTTCAGGATGAAGGTTTGATACCTGCCCAGACTGTTGAAGCTCAACCTCCTTCAAAACTGTTGGCATTAAAATGTGTAAAAGGCTTTTGCTGCAAAATATTGTTTTCACAATTACTTTATGAAAACATAACCAACTGGAGCCTTTTTACAATTTTCTGGTTTAGTTTGATCAACATCAAGAATATTTTGTAAATAATCCACAATTTTATGATTGACAAATTAACCATTTTTGCATTTGATCAATCTTCACAGCTCAAAATGAAAAATACCATCATATTTGCTAATCAGTGAACGCAACGTATGTAAGCACAAACACTGCAAAAACTCAAAATCTTACCAAGTATTTTTTTGCCTATTTTCTAATGCAAAGACCTTAGTACACTTGAAATAAAACCAAAATAATTTACAAGTAACTTTTCATCAAGATAAATGAGCTTAATTTATGTAATAAAATGCTTAATATTGGTAAGATAGAACTAGTTCCACTGGCAGATTATTTCATTTACAGCAAGACATTTCCCTGATTATAAATAAAATAATCTCCCTGTGGAAGTAGCACTGCTTAAAAATTAATATTAATGAAATATTGACTTAAAATAAGCTCCTATATCTTGCTGACAATGTACTTGCAAGTTATTTTTAGTTCCAAATCAGACAACTAAAATAGACAATACTTAAGATTTTGTGTTTTTGCAGTGAGGGTGAACCATATGTGTGTTTATCTTTAGGAAATTACTACAAGAAAATGGCTCCTGGGTTGAATTTGGCTACATGTAGCGTAACAAAAACTGATCCAAAGCCCTGAAATAATATTTCATTGCAATGCTGTTGTTTTTTTTTTACCAGGAGTGCCAATGATTGTAGAGAGCATTGCATATCCTATCAAAGCTTTTAGAAGCAATCTAAAAACTTTAAACATCAGAAAAGAAAAAAATAAGCAAATTTAACTGTCATTTTTTTAAAGTTTGATCTCTGGAGAGAAAATGCAAAGTTGTAACTTCAGCATTTTTTTGCAGAACCTGCTCGCTGTCATGTCCCACCTGTCAAGAACTAATATCTAAAAATGAAATTTCACAAATATATACCCTGTGACAACAACAAACTCAGTCAGCAGTAATCTCTCCTTCTGGTTCCTCACTGAAGACAGCCAGTCAGCAACGAGATAAAAGCAGAATAACATAAAAACAGTATTTTCATCTTCAAAATCAACTCCAAATGCGTCTGAGAGCATTAAACTGATTTAAAGGCAGGTATTTTTACACATAATTACTAAAGGTAACGACGAACAGTAAAATTTGTCACCATTCTTAGAATCTTACTGACAAATCCGCCGACTTTGAGCTTAGAGTTACTTTATTTAAGGTTCATTTCCAGCTCAAAAACACAAGTCTTAGTTCAGGATCAGAGTTGCATTTATCCTGAAAGTCAACCATCAACAACGATAAAGTGCTGCCAATGGCATTTGACAACTTGTTGCTTAGAGCAACTTTATAATCTGGATTTTAATCAGGTTTTTGTAAAACTGTATGCAGTTTACCATCCTGACGCTCTAAAGTGATTTTTCTTTGAATGAAACTGAATCGTTCCTGAAAGGAGCCACAAGCGGGGAAACGATAAACAAATCCTACAACAAAACACCTTTTTTTATTCAACGCTATCCTCGCAGTACATCACACTTTTTAAAATCTTTTTCCAGAAGTGCATACCTGTAGATATTATATGTATATGTATATATTGCACAACATTTATATGTACATCTGAAATAAATATATTGAAATAAAAAAATTCTATCCATTTATATACTGTTTTCTCTTTTTCACCTTGCAATAGCTTGTTTGTCTTTTTTACTCTCTCTCTCTGGTTTAGGTTATGAAAAGAACAAGGCTGGAAAATATAAAATAAAAATTTGCAGAAGGAATTAGAGTAAAAACAGTGAGAAAAGATGCTCAGAAGAGCTGAGGAAATGGTCATGTTGGTTTAATTCCTGCAGTTTTCAAGTGTAAGTAGGTAAAAATACAAAATTAATTGTATATGTTGGATCTGAAATGTACGGCGGAGTAGTAGGGCAATAATAAGAAAAGAATGACAAAATGAAATTACGAGAATAAAGTCAAATTTTGAGAGTAAAGTCATACAAGAATAAAGTCAAAATAATAAAAATAAATTACTAAAATTAAGAAAATAAAATCATATGAAAATAAAGTCATATTACATGAATAAAATTGAAATAATACAAGAATAAAGTCATAATATTTTGAGAATAAAGCCATAATATGTATTATTTCGACTTTATTCTCACAATTTTATGGGTTTATTCTTGTAATTTTATATTTTTTGTTCTCTTAGGGTGACCCTAATACTCCGTCGTAGAAATGCAACACATGGGTTTTGATTATTTCTCAGATGGATTGAAAACACCTGTGAAACTCCACAGTCTTGGTCACCAAATCCAAGGCTTTCATCTCTTACTTCGAGACATGAAACTGTAAACTCTGGAAGGATTTAAATGGCACTCTGAGGATGATCGCCGTCAAATCCTTCTTTTAAAACCAAACTGAGGATCAGGGGAAACCGGCAAGAGCCTGGGCTGCAAAGAGTCTGAGACGCTCTGGTTTTACTGGGCTTGCTTTGGCATCAGATCAACACCTGCGCTGATTAAAAACACCTCAACGTCTCCCGAATGTGGAGGAACTCAACGGAAACACGTTCGGTAAAATGTGGGGACACCACCTGCTGCAGCGTCCCAGACTCTTTCCAGCCCTTCTCTTGTGATCATCAGCCAACAAAAAGGAGCAGGAAGAGGAGCGAACAGGATGCTGAGGATCTAAGGAGCGGAGGGGAAAATGACAGCAGGAAGAGTTGCTGAGTCAGCTTTAACATGCACAGTCCTGGTGGGGAGGGGCAGACTGCTCTGTCAGCTGGGGCCCCTGCTTGGCCCCTGTAACGGCGGGATCGCCGGCATCCAGACTCTCAGACATCTTTTCACAGATGATATCAACGAGGCGTTCAAAGGTCTGCTTCACGTTGATGTTGTCCTTAGCACTGGCCTCAAAGAACTCAAAACCTGAAGGACAAACCACAGATTCTCACTACAGTTGCAGGATTATGTGTTTTCTAGGCACATAGTGCCATTTTATAGCACAATCAAGTTATAATCAGTTGTTATAAAAATGCTATATATCAAATATGATTTAAAAGACAATTGGCTTGGTATTTTAACGCTTTGAAATTGGGCTACTGTCTCTTTAAAAACTCTGACTCTTCCTGAAACTTTGCCTTCAGGAAGTCATGACAACATCACTCCTCTATTAACCCTTTAACCAGCATTGCACTGAGAAGGAGCTCTTAGAACGAGTTGTGCAGTTCACACAAGTGTTTACTAGTTTCTACTGGCTAGTCTGCAGGAGCAGAATAAGGTAGGTCTGGGGAATAGCTGCTTTGTAAGATGGAAGCTGTGAAACTTGGGGCTTCATCCGATTAATTGTGATTAATCAATTAAAGAAATAATAATCAACTAATTTAGTGATCAATTAATCGCTAACTTTTGCTGTCCAATTGGTAATAGTTAATCCAAAAAAAATAGGCTTTTCACATGTTTATGTTAGAAGTATTTTTTAGCTGTAGATGTATCCTTTGCTACAAATGATCAAGATACCCTAAAGGAATTCGGTATTGTTGCATTTTAGGCAATAAAATAGTTTTTTCTTATTTAAAAAACTTTAAAAAATTTATTATTTGCTTGTTTTATGTATTCCTAAAATTGTATAAAATAAGCTTAAAGGGTTAATTGAAAAATATGCACAATGTGACAATTTTATTTATCTGATTAATCGATTACCGTAATTTCCGGACTATAAGCCGCGACTTTTGTCACACGCTTTCAACCCTGCGGCTTATACAAAGATGCGGCTTATTTATGCATTTTTTTTTCTAATGGCCACCAGCGGCGCTCGAGCAGAAAAGGTAAGAGTGAGACAGGTGGAATATATGTGTAGAAGAAGACGCAAGTTTAATGTAACGTA
>CAEFZY010054974.1:0-44077 GCA_903066815.1 Brachyrhaphis roseni | reverse complement strand
GTTGGGCGAACTCCCATGCACCCTCCAGGACCCTGCCGAGGGTGTAGAGCTGGTCCAGTGTTCCACGACCAGGACGAATGCGAGTAACAATAAGCAGTAGTTATTACTTTCTTTAGCCGACTGTATGACAGTGACTGCATTAAACAGGAGTCACAGCCTCGTAAACGCGAACACTGCTCTTGAAAAACACACAATTTATAATCGGCTTCTTTAGGACTCCAGTCAGATTAAGAAGTGTGATTTGTTACACTAACACTGCACACAGTGATGATGTTTAATCGTATTTCCAAATTTATTGATACTCTATAGAAAAGTTAGTAAAACTAACAAGATGAAAAGTTTTAGGGGGTTTTAAACATCATAAAAGGAATTTATCGAGACAATAATGAATCAAACTTATCACGGTAACTTTATTGCGACAAACAATATGGTAAAAACACAGGCATTATTTTCTGGTTTGAATTGTGAAAAAGCAGTGCCTCATATCCTGTTGTTGCTTTACTAATAAAAAAGGGGAAGAGTTAAAGTTTCCTGACCTCATCCTGTGTGTTACTGCGTGCGTTTCCTCAGCTTTACAGGACCTGTTGCGATCTGGAGGGGTGACTTTATAGTTTTTGCCTTTATCTGTTACGGAGTAAGGTCAGTCAAGTAAAAATAACAAGAAAGAAATAATAGTATTAAATCACCGCTGCTGCAATCGAGTTTGACAGTAGCCATGAAGAAAAGCAGCTACCGTGGATTTGGATGGTACAGGGTGGTTTGTGTGTGTGTCTCGAATTACGTCTTTTGCAAAACGCTCTTTGTCTCCCCGAGTCCGTAAGCTGCGCCGCAAACGGCTGCTCTTCTGGAGAACCAGACCGGACTACTGGTGATGCAACGTGTCGGTGTGAAGCTTGAGAAGAAAAAAAGTGACAGTTCTTCCTCTTACAGCCAGCATCCGTCATTGCATTCACTTGTTCCTTGTTGCCGTTGGTCTGACGCCAAAAATAATCATATTTGTTGGAAGTTGAGGTGTCAGATTTGTCCCCGGCGGACGAGCAAATGCAATCACAAGGTTTGTTTCAGGGATCTTATCAACGGGGGACAGACTGTTACATTAGTGTGTTATTTCCTCTTGAAAGGCCCCCCATATTCTCCTGATGGGCTCACTATTTGACAGCTTAGGTAATATTTTACTGTAGTGGAGGGACCATGTTACCTGACGCGTGGAAAATGGAGGGTTTCGGCATATGCATAAAGCGGAGCAGCGTCAAAGAAAAGCGTCTTTCGTGCTTCACTTTGACTTTACAAAATAGGGCTAAGCTTGAGCTGGTGGTTTCTTTATGTTTGCTTATAGATGCTGTTTTTCCAGTTTTTGATGAAGGTCTAACCTGCTGATGCCACTTTTGATTTGTCTCTAAGAACCGTAGTTAACAATGTTCAAAATATTTTCCTACTAGGCATCCTGCTGTAGGCTGTCAGTGTTAATAATAACAACAAAGACGTCAGATTATGTGAGTGTCAAGAAACGCAAAGTGATCCTGTCTTTAGCATCATGTATTAGCATTCTTAGCATCCCTTACTGTAAACATCAGACTATAAAAAATCTGTTTATTTAACAGTGATAAACAGTAAAGTTGTGACATGAAAAAATCCGTAAGCTATAAAACTATGTAAAATTGTTGATTTAATATGAAATGAGTTGGTGAAAAGGTCATTTTTACATTTGTACAATCATTTTAGGAAAAATACAGTTATTTTCCCTAAGTTAAAACATTTTCAAAGACAATGGCTTCTAACCTTGAAAGAAGAAAAAATGTTGTACCCATAATTATACGGTGTAATTCTGGCAGCCACGGCTTCTGGTGTTTCACCTGCAATTTCCTTTTTTTTTTTAAACAATGCAGTTTTCTTGTCGATTCCTGTAGATCCTTCACTGACAAAGTTCTAAAAAGGAGAAACTTATCCATGGTACATCCAGGTTTGCTGTTATCCGGACAAGCTCTCCCTGTGATAATTCAGTCCTTTACCAGTTCAGTAAGATGTCACCAAATTTTGTGCGAATTGGTGCCCACTGCTCACATCAAAGAAATTAAATGACCTTTAACCCGTCAAAGTTTAGCTTTTTGTTTTTGTTGCCTGGATAAACGGCCAATATGCCTCCACTGAAATAACTATTTAGGCATACATTTCGTCCTTCTCCTCACTTCATCAGAAACTACCACTGATACTAAAAATGGTGAACTCTAGCAACTTCCACACTGAAGGGTGTTGCTAACCGAGCTGTGGTTACATGCAGTGCGTTCTAGATCAACAAAGGATGATAACGTTTGTCTACCAGCAAAACTCAAATTTCCTGTTAATCTGACATAAGCAAAAAAAAAAATACCTGTATGATTTTTATTATAGCCGTTGTCTTCAGCATCTCTTTAACTTGTTGGTTCTCATTTTTGTGATTTAGGTGAATCAGATGTGTCTCAGTGAGTGCTCTCCATTCAACACAGAAAAAGTCCGTGTCTCCGCTGACAAACGCCGAGTCTCACTCAGGAGCAAGGGTCCCTTCTTTTTAATCTTTCACAACTTGACAGAGTCCAACTTTGTGACTCATGCTGATAAAATCCATCAACCCTTTCATATGCGCATTTTTGCCGCTTGAATATTCATCCCGCCGGGATTAGCATGCAGCGTCGTGCGAGCCTTTGTGCGCTGACGCGCTCTTATTGTGCGTTTCTGAAAAGTCAACATTTCTTCCACATAGAGCCTGGGCTTCGTCAGAAACGAGTGTGTACGTTCAGGCGGGGCGGGAATGAAATTTATCAACATCACATGACGCACAATGGAGACATTAGCTCTTCGTCCGTCAGATTCAAAGGACTGCGGCTCGGCTGTCAATCTGGCATTTAGGAGGGAGGGATGTGTGGTGAATACGGAAGATGTTGTCTTTATTAGCGGGAGCAGAGTGAAGTGAAAGGGGGCTAACAAAGCAAGGCTAGCTCGTATGTGTTTGCTAACTGGAGGGTTTCTGAGATTTGGACTGATTACAGGAACAGAGGTGCATCCGTTATCTCAGTCCCACTTCATAAAGAAACCTAAATTTTCCTGCTTTCTGGTTGCAGTTTTTGTTTGTTTTTAACAAATAACTTCAGCTGACGTTTCCTCGGGACGTCTCAGGAGTGCATTGACCCGGGTTTTGTCATTTCTACTTGTACGTTTGGGAGATTGTACCGTACTTCAACTGCGACTTTTCCAAAGAGCTGAGAATATTTGAAAATGCAGGATGTTGCATGACGGACAGAGTTTACGGTGGCATTCACGCCGGACACGTTTAGTCCGCTCTAATCAAACTCTAGTTTACCTGAAAAGTCTGGTTTGTTTGGGGAGGTGTGAAAGTGCAGTCGGCTTAAAAAGTAAACTCTTGTCTGTCTAAAAACCTTAGTCTCAGTTCCGTTGAAGTGAACTCTTGTGTGGTTCAAATCAAAATCAAAATCTTTTTTGTGAAGAAGGAAGTTCTCGTGTCTTCTTCAGAGGTTTTCTTGTCGTTTCCTTCAGTAATTTGTGGTGCAGCGCCACCTCAGGCGAGGGGGTGAACGGGTTTTTCAATTAGTTTGGTTCATTTGACAGAGTGCATTGTGAAAGCAAAATGCTTTCACAATGCATTTTGCTTTCATTTTTCTTTTCTTTTACAAAAGAACTTTTGTAACTTTATAGTTACAAAAGTGTAACTATAAAGTTACACTTTTGATCCCCAATCAAACAGAGTCTACCATACTATCAGACGTAAAAACTCCTAAAAATTAGAGCTGTCCTAAATTTGACAATATAGTTTCAGCAGCAGTGCAGTGAATAGAACATGATACAGGAGTCATTTCCGCTTGACGTTTCAGAAAAATAAAAATCAAAGAAAACCATGTTGCAACCACTTCCAAGCCTTGTTTTTTATTAATGTTTTCTTTTGAGCATCAGATCTGGACTCCTGGCAAGTCAGTTAAGCACTTGGACAACCAAACTACAAGTCCATGACGTGGTCAGGGATTAACTTGTGTGTCGAGTCTTTCTCTCAAACAAAGCAAATTGGCATTGAAACATTTTGTTCTGGGGATAAACCTGGGGCTTAAACACATCTGCGTGGGGTTTATTTCGCAACAAACAAAAAAAAAAAGAAAAGAAAATTGCATAGTTTTATTGTTTGACTGAGCAGCTCTTTGAATAGTATCAACAGTCCATTCTCTAGTTTTATATCTGCACCACACGAGGGTCTGAAAATCCTGTGCTTAATTTATCACATTAATTCAATTTACCAGAAATCTCTCGGCCCCCACTTTTTGAGATTTATATTTGGAAGACACACAAAGACGAGGAGAGAGCACCATTACCGTGTCCCCCCCTTTTTTTCTTTTCTTCGTTAATTAATTATGTAACCAAACACTCGTCTGATGTGGCTGAAAGGACGTTTCTGTGAGGGAATCCAAGTTTCTTTGGCTCCTCAGCAAAACCTGATCCACCATTCGGCGCTTTCCTGCCAGAATACTAATAACGCACGCTTTCTTTTTTGAAGCAGCAGAGGCTTTGTTAATACGAGGGTGTGGACCTGTGGGCAGAGGACGTGTGCCCATTTGTGTACATAAAAGAGACAGAGATAGTAAATGTGGCTGGAAGGGGACAGCTTAGTGTTTTTATCGCAGAGCGATGGATAAACAGGAAAGGATGGAGCGCACTAATTGCTTCCTTTTTTTTCTTCTAAAAAAAAGTTCTTAATTTTTATGTTCTTTAACAGTGGAGTGTATTGAAAGGAGAATAAAAGCCAAGTCTGAATGAAATTCAGAATGAGATTTTTGTTTATATATATATATATTTTTTTAAAACTATAAGCCCTTTTAATCAATAGGTGCTTTATAAAGCGCCAGGAACCTGAATATTTCCATCTCCAAAGCAGTTTTTATGCACATCTAAGACATACAAACCGTGTGCAACCCATTTTCCAGCTGGCTTAGGCAGCGCAGCTTATGATTTGTGGCTTTGTTCGAGCCCCAGCATTTGTTTTGCAGCAAGAAATCAGGAAATATTGCGGCGAAAATTCCATTCCATTAAGTTTGGAGGAGCTATTGGGACATTTAATCCTCTTTCAATCCTTTCCAGGGTTGGTACACCGCTACACGGGGTTTTTAGCTGTGCGGTCGCTGCCAGATCATTATATTATACTGTCAATGAAATTGGAGGAAAAACTCGGGTGTTGATGCACGTCGTTGAAGGCAGCGGAGCTGAGGAGATTTTCTGGGGGTTTTTTGTTTTTTTATGGGTGAAGCTCACTGGTAAATGTTTCAGGGTTATTTTTGATCTAGCTGATTTATTATTATTATTATTATTATTATTATTTTTGTCCTGGTTCACAATTTGCCAGACCTATTTCACATTTATACCTGAGTATAGTCATTGAGGTCAAACGTATTAAGAGAGTAATGGCTGCTAATTTAATTTAATTGCTAACCTTGACAAAAATTATCTTAATTCTCCTAACCTGACACAGATTCAGCAGTAAGTAGTGAGAGGAAACTATTGTTTTTCCAAATTCTTCTTTGGTTATTGTGTGTTAACTTATTTCCTTTAATTTCAGTTAAAGCGCCTCACAAATATTATTATACCCACAGGTTATTAATCCCAACTTTCGAATATGGAGCTCTGTTCTCTTTGGCCTACATTCAAAAGTCTATAGCACAGTGAAACGTGTTGGTGGTGGCAGCATCATGCTGTGTGGATTTGGGGTGATGTTGCTAGAGATATCTGTAATAGAGTGGCCCAGAGTCCAGAACAAAATCCTGTTTAAAGTATCTAATAAGACTTAATCTCTGATAAAAAGTCAATAACCAGAGCCGGGTTGTAACTAGTTACATTTCCCGTATAAAAACTGAAAACATACATATATAAGCCGCTGGTGTCTCCGCCTCTCTCGGTTTTCCACCAGGACATAGCAGAGGGCTGCGTCTTTAATAAATCTGACATTAAGGACACAGGCCTCCGCCTTCAACGCCGAACCATGGATTTGTTCACGTCGAGTTTAGGAGCAGCGGCTCTATTTCCCTCCTGAACTGCCAGATCAATAGTCTTCTGCTTAAGATCTGCATCATATGAACTTCTTCGTGTGGTTTTTCCATGATGAGTTTGAAAACATTTCTCCGCTGTGCCTGCTGCTAGCATGTGCTTGTTCTAAATGAAAATTATCACTTTCTTCTTTGATTTCCAATTTTGACTTCCAATAATTCACTTCCTGCTAAAGCGCTCCCCCTGGTGGTTGAAGAAAAATCCACAGAAAAGCCGCACCGGACTAAAAGCCGCATGGTTCAAAGCGTAGGGAAAAATAGAGGCTTATAGTCCCAAAAATTACGGTACTCAGTTACATTTACTTGTGTAACCTTTTAGAAAAACTGTCTTCTTAGGCATATTTTTACTACACTTTACTTCTACTTGAGTGCTATTTTTTGTTTTATGAAGTTTTGCTACTCGTTCTACTTAGACTTCTTGTTTGTGCACAAGCTTTGTTGTTATATTATTATTTTATATATGCTGAGCTTCATCTTGTCCTAACATATGATATATGTGCTTTACTGACTGTAAATATTTCACAGGTTTTTTTCTTTTCTTTTTTCTTATTTGGAAATGTGCTGCCTGAATCTGTTCTATTTTTTTTATTATTATTTTTTATTTTAGTTTTTAACATACCAGAGTTTGTACATAACTTTACATCTTTGTCTTTTTGATTACATCACATTTAAACATTGAACCAAATGTTCCCATCAGATTCTTTTTCGCTCTCAGATGCCTTTTTGGACAGTAACAAACATATTAAACCAGTCCTACTCTTACTCTTACTCTGCCCACCTCTGACAATAAACAACATCGACTTGTGCACTCAGAATATGACCCAAAGTGAAAAAAACCCAAAGTTTATAAGAATTTTTTACAAGGAACTGTACCTCCTTAAGCAAATTTGATCCTCATGGTTTTGTTGTTCTCCAATATTTCCGCAATTGTTGAGGGGAATTTTAGCTGAAATGCACTGTTTGTCTTCCTAAACATATCGTCTTTCATGTCTCCCATCTCATCACAGAGCTGAGTCAGTACTTTGGTAATTGGCGGTGAATTTCACTTAGTGCCTTCTTTCTTCTTCCTTTCGTCCCTCCAGGGAAAGCTGCATGATGCCGGTCAGCCCCGAGTCGTGTCCTCTTGTCCAGGCCTTTCTGGCCGAATGCCTCGGCCGCCTGTTCCTGGGTCACGCCCAGGCGCAGCTGAAGACGGGCCTGCAGACCCAGGAGAGACACCTCTTCCTCTTCAACGATGCGCTGCTAGTCGCCAAGGCCAAGTAAGCTGGTCCAAACGTCCTGAAATTACTCATACTGTCTCTTCCTGCGGCAGGTCGTCTGGCAGGTTGCAGAATATGGAGACAGAAAGATGCAAACAAGGGGGAGGAGAAAAAAAAATCTGAATGAGAATATTTTGGAAGAACATTTACATTTACAAACTCGTTGGGTGTTCTGGTTCTTCCTGATGCGTTCCAAAGATCTAGTTACGTTTTATCTCTCGTACCTTCAGATCCTCACAGATTTTTCCGTAGCGTACAATTATTTCCTAGGCAATGAAATCCATACGAAACCCGGCAGACATCAAAATGCTGTTCCCCCACCCGCCTCGCTTGCCCCGCAGTGAGGGACTCCCCACCCACAAACTAAATCACACAAGGACTCGCAAAAATAGCAACTCGAGGCACACGGAGACATTTTTGAGGTCTGCATTCAGAAATAGACTGCAGCTCTGCACTTACTGTACACACAGACACGGCAGGACGTCTGTGGTGTGTCCCGGCAGTCATGTGCCAGTGGGGTGGAGATGACCCTTCCAGGACGGAGACGACGCGCTGTAATTTACTTTAATTTTTTTATTTTTTTTTTGTGGTTGAACGCGGGTTAAGTTAAAGGAATGTGCAACGGCAAGAGGGGAAAAGACATCCAGTGATATGTGTGTGTGCTTTTCCCTCCGTTGTATCGACCGAATATGTTCAACTGGATCATCTACCTCTATAATTAGAGACGTGGTAAACGGAGGCACATTTTACTCTGAAAATAGAAACTTTTTCTATCTTTATTTATAGAAAGTGTGTCGTAGCGTAGCGGAAATGTATTGTGAAATTCCAACCTCAAACTGGATTCAGTTAAAATTCTGGGAGAACGTTAAAAGCATTCAATGTGTTTTATAAAGGCAAACTGAATGTATAAACAAATAGTCATATTCATTCATTCTTTCTGAGTCAATGATTTTTAAAATAAATAATTTGCCGAGGGATTCTCGGTTTGACTCCCGACTGCAGGAAAAGGGTTTGGATAGAAACAACCGCCGCACTTTTCACACTAGTGAAACTAGTGTTTTAAACTAGTTTGAACACCATGCATCTTTTACAATCCTCAGGTAACACCACAATAAATCTAAGCTTAATGGAGGCCTATGATGCAAAATTCACATTTTGCATGTTTTTATTCTTCCATTTGGGCTTCAGCTGTTTCTAAAAACACTACCCAGCCATTTTTTTTTTTTTTGGCATTCAGTTTGGTGTCTATAAAATGAGCCGTTTCAAAAGTCCCCATTTGGTTGAGTCACGCTGCGCCGTTACCTAGCAACCCCAGCAAAACCTGGTTCATCTCCTGCGTCTGCTGTACAATGGCTGCCGGAAAAGACAAGTGTTTGGTTGTTGACTTGCCATCCAGAAACCAATTGCTGCGTTCTCGTTGGTTGTGCACGAGGCTCCACTAATGTTTTTCAAAGATGTACAGTGGTGTAATTGCGTACCCATTTACATTCACACATGAAAATGGCTGCAAGCATTGAGTGGCCCCCATCAGCAGCTTACTTAAAGAGACAGAGGCCCTAAAACAACTCATTCTAGAAGGCAGAACTGAATAGACAAAGATCTCATAATCCAAGAATGATTTTGTGCAAAAAAATGCAATGAACTTGTTTTGCATAGACTCATCCTAACCTGTTTGAGGTAGCATAATAGGTCTCCTTTAGACACCTGCAACAGTTGGAAAGCTTTTCAAGACTTCAGTTTTTATCTGGCTAACAGTTGTTTTGTACCTTTGCAGGTCTCCTACTCATTTCAAAGTAAAAGCCCAGGTCAGAGTGTGTGAGATGTGGACGGCGAACTGCATGGATGAGGTGTGTGAGGGAAGCACAAACCCAGAGAGGAGCTTCGTCATGGGATGGCCCACCTGTAACTTTGTGGCAACTTTCAGGTAAATATCTAGACTTGGATAATCAAAAGAAAAACGACTTCCCGAGACGCCAAAGGCTGTTTTCTTAAATGATCGCGATGTGATTCAAATAGGAGCAGATTAATGTCGTTTGTCGTCGTCGTACAGAATTTCATTCAAACACTATCTCTCGAGGTACCCCGGGCAAACATGAAACGCTCTTGTGAGTCAACAGGCTTGTGTTTCTGAAAGAGTACGCAATGTTCTGAGATGCAGAAGCACATCACGGAGGGGGAACTACAAATCAAACGCGCGGCTATAAAATCCCTTAAACCCTTGAGCGTTTGTGGCTGTTCCCGTTTTTTTTTTGTTTTTCCGAAGCAGTTCAACCGAGAGAAGACAACCGCATGTGCGCGTGACAGGCCCCGACACGTAGCACAAACAAACGCAGTCACACATGCCATGCTGTGTTTATGCACCTGCCTGTCAGCGCCACACACGCACGCACACACACATCGCATTTTCTGTTAGCAGGAATCAAGCCTTCGCTTCAGGCAAAGTCTGCGGTTCAGGATTTGGAGAGAAGCTAAAGCTTTAATTATTAATTTTCTTTTTTTAAAAAAAAACATTTTTCTTTTCTTATCTTCAGCTCTGAAGAGATCAAGGACAAGTGGTTGTCACTCATCATTGGGTGAGTTGCTCCCTGGCACAAATGCAGATCACATTTTTTGTAATAGTTGGTGGGTTTTTTTTGTCCAGCTCTGCGTGAATAAAAAGTGAAACTCGGTATTAAATGAATTATGTGACAGCTGTTGAAGTTATTTCATAATGACACTGATTCTGAATGGAGAATAATTAATTGCTCTCCTTGCTTTTTCTCTCCATGTTCAGTCGGTTAAACGAAGGAAAAGAGAAGGACGATCCCAAAACCATTCCTCTGAAGATATTTGCCAAAGATATTGGAAATTGTGCATATGTACGCTTCCTTACACTTACTTCCCCTTCTTACTCCTACATCACAAAGATGTTTTTACTTATTAATAGCATTGCCAGCGTTTTATTTTATGCAACACATTAGTAAATCCATGACGTTTCTCCAGGCCAAGACGCTCGCCGTCAACAACAATGACAGAACCGACGATGTCATTCGAATGGCTGTGCAGCAGTTTGGCATATCGGTAAGTAACAACGCAAACAAGTTAATGTGATGCTAAAGAATCTCATAATTTTTGGCGTTGTGGATGCGACGTACATGTGAACAGAGATTAGTCTGTCGGAGTGCTGTGGATGATCTACGATCTCTGTAAAAATTCAGTAAAACTTGGGTTCCAAACATAGATTTCAATTCACATTCCACATTTTGATTTCTAGGCTTCTAGCATTGACTAGTCATTAGTTATTCACTTTAGCACCAGAGGCTTTGTCACACTGGGTGGATAGGAACACGGTTTCTGTAAAACAGTTTTTTAAATGTTTATTTAACCGGATAAACAACCTTTGAAATAAAGATTTTTTTCACAAGGATCACCTGGCTAAGAAAGGCAGCAGCACACCTCACCTAGACAAAAATAAAGATAGACATAAAAAATATGTAAAATGTGAACACATTGGCAATAAGGTGCAGTAGCTGTGGCAATTTAAGATTTAAAACAGCTAAAATATAGGCACTGTTTATTTTATTTCTTTTATTTTGCGGAAGGCGTTCAGTGAAACAAGTTCTGACAGTTTTAGTTCAGCTAGCAAAAGGCCAGAGAAGCTAAAAGCTTCTTTCCCTTTGTGTTTTGCACACAAGGAACATAGAAATGCAAACTTTCCTCAGAGCACGAGGCTTTCCTTTGACTCTTCTTCCTACAGTAAACAAGTTCACTGGAAAATAGATTGGGTTTTCACGTTTCTAGATCTTGATGCGTTGCTTCTTTTTCAAACAAAAGCAAATTTCTTCTTCTCTGTTTAGGGCTGTGTGAAGGATCACCGATTGTGGGTCAGTTCCTGTAAAGATGATCCTCCATATCCTCTCATTGGTGAGCATTTTTGTTATCTAATATTTAGAATAAAGTTCAAGTGAACAAATAAACGATAGGAATGATTCCTAAGAAATTATCCATGTAGGCTTTTTTTAATTTATTTGCTATATATAGTATCACAAATTTCAAGTTGAAAACATCAGGCAAGGGTAAAAGCTAAGAAAACCCCTCAGCGGGGCGTCGCTTCTGTATAAGCATCAACATCTGAAAGCGTTTCAGTCCAGATGATTTTTTTTTTTTTTGCTTTTACTCGCGGTGGTATTTCCCTGACATTCCTTCACCATAATCTTTTTATTCTGTAGTTCACATGGAATTCCTCCGTTTTTAAGAAGTCGCTGTCGCCCGGTGCCAACTCGGCCCGAATTTCTATCACGTTTTTTCTTTTGCTTCTCCTCCTCGCGCTGCACATACCACAGCTTCCGCCTCTTAACCTCTGCGCTCTGACCTTTCCATTCAGGCCACGAGTTTCCGTTTAGCATCAAGATGAGCCACATTCGGGACGGAGGGAGCAGCCCTGGCGGGCACGGAGGAGGACTAGGGAGGGAGCCCATGAGTCCGACCGACTGCCCTGAAGTTCTGCTGCTGGACCAGTGCCTTCCCCCAGACACCCAGTGCCAGTTCATCCTCAAACCCAACAAAGTGGTCCTTGAGCCTCCACAGATTATAGGTGAGTTGTGTGTTTTTTTAAAAAAGGTTTGTAAAATCACCATTTCATCAAATCACATCCAATCTGGAACAAACTTCCAGAAAATTGCATATCGGCCAAAACACAGAAGTCATTTAAATCAACTAAACTTGTTTACTGTTGCCTTTGAAAGGTAATTAATGGAACATTGTCCAACATATACATGATGCCTATTGATGTTTTTGATAATGGCACTCAATAAAATGTAATGTTTGTTCTCAAATTGGTGACATTTTTATGATGGAAAGCACTTTGAACGGCTCTGTTGATGAAATGTGCTGTAAAAATAAACTTGATTGCCATCATTCTGATCAGAAACGTTGCCAAAATTTTAATATTTTGGTAAAAAAGGAACAAAATTACTCATAAAAAACTAGTTGCAAGTTCTGATATTGGCCGTTTGGGCAGTTGCCCAGGGGGGCATTAGAAAAGGGGCCACATTAGTGCCAGATGTAACAGGATAACTACTCTTAGTTGTGCTTTTGAAGAAGTTTTCTGTTGCTTTCATGCATGTACAGTTGGCGCCACTTGTTTGCTACTAAGGATAACAAAAAGCAGGTGATAACTTCCACTTTGGCTGGAATTGGCAGAAGGAGACTTTCGCTGCTTATGACAAAACCCTTCTACTTTACTTGCACACCTTTTACCAGACAGACAGAGAGAATCATGAAGTTGGAGCGATGGACTGTTGCTTTAAGGCCGAGGGGTCAAACTGTAACTTTATTCTTCTAGTCTCTAGAGAGCCACATAAATTGAACTTTAAGATAACAGTTTTGTGCTAACCATTACTTTTTTCATTTGTACCAGGCCAAATTACATCAATGTGAAAAGTTGTTGAAAAAAATAGCTACATTTTAAGACGTACTAATTGGACGTAGAGAAATTTGAACAGTTTATAAAACTGGTGTTTTTTTTCCCTTTGAGGACATTGATGATCTTTATGTGGTGCAAAATGAAAAACGAGTTTGACATGCGTGACCAGATTCTGCCCGTCGGTCCGATTCTCTGTGAAACTGCATGAATAAATATGAGTAAAGAAGCGTTAATGCAGAACAGAAAGTACTTCCTTACGTAAGCGGCCTCACGTTTGCACTCGGCTGGCGTCGTTCGGCCTGCGGACGCAGCAACAGGTGCACGAGAAGAAAAGAAGAACGGTGGGAAGAGATCAAAACGACAAAGGGCTACAGCAGGGGTTGGGACAGACGCCGAGGCAAAATACAAAAAAAAAAACCCCGTCAAGATGGACAGAGGCAAAGAAACCCCAGAAGGCACAGAGACGGGTGTGAGAATAGGAAGATGGAAAGCGAAAAGTGATGACACAGCTATTGAGAAAGACCGAAGGCCGGCAGAGGTGAAGGAAAAAAAAACAAGCGATCTCGGATGATGGCGAGAGAGAGGAATTTGGCTAGAGGGGGAAGGATAAGAAAACGGGGGACTTCGAATACGAGCAGGATGGAGAAATGTAAGTGGGGAGGAAGAAAAACACGACGACGGCTGCGGCGGACGGGGCCGAGGACAAACTGCGGATACACAAACCGGAATGGAAAAAAAAAAAAATAAAGGAGGGAATGACATGGGGTTTAAAGGAAAACAAGTTGTGGAGCAAAAAACTGTGTTTTCCAGTCGTGGAGGCTCCAGTTTACCCACCGCAAGCATCGCCTCGGATTCTTTAGCTTCAACCATAACAGCGTGTTACGCAATTCCTCCATACCAGCTTCGCAGCCGTGGAGGGGTAAATGCTGACACCCTCACTGAAAGCTCCCAAGTGTTTGCGTCGACCCAGCAGCTGCAAGGCAAAATCCCCTTTCAGGTTGTGGAAAAAACAACTTTCTCCTCATCTTTCCTCTTGGTGGCTCAATATGTAGAGACGTGAAAAAATGTACTTGACTTGGAGGATTTTATGAAATCCTTATATAAGTTGAAGAGGTACAAATACTTTGAAAAGCACCGTAAGTAATGACGAGAGGTGGTGGAGGACTAAAAGAATTGTACTCGAAATTACTCGAGAGTAAAAAAAAACGCCGACTCAAGTACTGATTTACTTATCAAACATCAAACAATTAGTATTTAAAAATTACAACGACAGACCAATAAATGACACTTCATGTCAACAGTTGAAAACATTCATAAAGACTCCTTCATGTTCATGACAGATGTTTTGTCATGTCAGTCTTATGCACACCCCTTCAAATAAAGTGTTACCAACTTATGAGATTTTAGCAAAAACTGCAGGTGTGTCTGGTGAATCTTTGGTTAAAACATGTTTGATCTTCATTCAGTGAAGTTACTCACAGTGGGTAGAGTACCCAGAAATTTTACCCAAGAGTAACAATATTTCATATTAAAGTTACTGGAGTAAAAGTAAAAAGTACAATGTAGTAAAACTATTCCTAAAAGTAAATTAGTCGAGTAAATGTAACTAGCTATGACAGAAGTCGTTCAGTCACACTCCTCCTTCCTTGAAGTTTTTGTTTTCTGCGTTTATCAAAAGGATCGCTCAGTTTCAATACAAAATGTTCTGCTAAAGCATTGCAACGTCTCGAAGATGCTCACTTAATCCAGACCTGTCAGCTTCAGGCATGGAGCGCCGTCTGCCTGATGGACTCTCCAGACCACCACGGCCCTCATCATTCACACATGATTATTAAGCCATTAAACCGTCTAAGTGCTTCATCCTTTGGAGCTGAACATGAATCATTAGATTTGGTTTATCTTGCGAGGTTCTTTATGGGGGGGATTATTTTGTCACAACTCCGTTTTCGCTTGCGCAATGGGATTGAGAAGTGTGGCCGCCACGTCACTCCCTCTCTAAACACCAAAAAAATACATATTTCCAATATACCATCTCTGTCACCCAAACATGCTTTATAATTTCTCTTTAAAACGTTCCAGATGATCTGCTCCAATTGTGGTTTTTGGGGTTAAAGAAGCTCCTTGGCTGAGGTCGGAGAGAAGACTTAGAACAAAAACCACTAAATGGAGCCTGCTGTGCTTCTCAATGGAATCAGATGAAATATAATGGAAACTGTCATCATTACTTTGTTTGTGTGTTCGGTTTTGATGACCTCAGATACATCTCTACCGTTCTCCTGCTGAAGCGGACGTAGTTTGTTGTATGCAAAGACCCTGAATGTGAAGCGTAAACATACACAGATACGTGGTGATGTAACAACTGGGGATGCATCGATCCACGTTTTGGAGTCGATGTCCAATTTCTGTTTTTCCTGAAGCTTTGATGCGCTGATTTTAACCACTGTAAGAACTTCCCTTATTGACCTCAGGATATATTTCAGTGTTTTTCTGACCTGATATTTGAGACACAACAAATTATATTTACTAATAGATTAGCTAAATAGTTTTTATCTTGAACGCCTTACTGTACTGGAATTAGCATTGCTAAAAGTACACTGCCTCACTCTGCAAAATGTAATGTTTGTTACTGATTTCTCATTTGGTTTGTCTGTTTTTCTGACTTTATTTTTGTGGTTTTAGGATGCACAAATGAACTTGATATGATTGTCCTTAGCATAAGTACAACCGACCTTCACTCATAGGTTTGCAAACATATGCCAACATTTCATATTCAACATCTTCTGAGGATAAAAGTGCAAGAAGAAAGGGGGAAAAAAAAGAAGAAGAATCTTGTTTGAATCTGTTCAGCATTCCTGTGATCTGCTGAAGTCTGACTCTCACACCAGACATTCCTCCTTAGAGAGTATGAAGTTGTCAGCTTTTTGCATTTTAAGTGACATTGAAAATGGCCGAGTCTTCCTGCCGTTGCATTGTCCTCAAAAGTCTTGTTAGGTGGACGAAATAAAGCAAGGATTTATTTATTTATTTATTTTTTGCTATTTCTCTGCGTATTCTTGAATAAAAATGTACTTGATGTACATAAAACACTTTCACAACTTTCCCAGAAAGCAGACCGACACACTATGTAGAAGAAACACATCTTGTCCATTTGGAAAACTCAGAATTAACTTTTGTTGCATTTGTGACCTTTTTAACTCGCGCTCAGTACGTTGGACCGGTGAAGAAATGTTGTTTACAAAGTGCAGGAATGTGAGCAGAAGTAGCACATCAGGTTCAGCAATTAACCTGAATTGCTCAGTGCATTTTTGCCTGCGGTGTGTGTGGGGGTGTGTGTGTGTGTGTGTGTGTCCAAGGGTTCCAAACCGTTCCTTGATGCTATGATTACAATTTTCTTTTCTTCAGCAAAATCCCTTCTCTTATTTTTTCCCCTCATTCCATTTTTTTTTATTGAGACCAACTTTCTACCTCAATAAAATTAAAGCTAGTCCGCTAACCAAAGTAGCAACCACATGTAACTGAGGGGTTGCCCTCTATTAGATGTTTGTCAAATCTCATATTTTCTGTCACATTTAGCCTGTCAGGCTTCTCATATAAGAGTCTATGAGCTTCAATGCAATAGACACTGTTTCAGCTTAAAGAAGAAGGCAAGAATTAGAACTAGCTTCTTTGTTTTAGGGTTTTAAAGTTGCTGTGTTCTTGAGGCTTTGGCCCACCGTGTGGACAAGCAGTCTGTCTCTCTATCGCCTCCTCATTGAGTTGTAATAATTTCGCAGCAAGGTCAGCGGCTCTTTGTCGATGAGAAGTACCAGAGCGGGCCAGTAACTATGTTGCTGTTGAACTTTTGTTGCAGAGTGTGTTCAGGCACAACGCCATGACCTACTGTTAAATCGTGAACTCCGTGAGCGGTATGCGAAGTGTTTTGGCCGCGGGACCTTCGCCCGCTTAAAGAACCTTTTGTTTTTGTTCGAGTCCCCACCCTCGGATACGAGTCACAACTGCCTAGTAAAACAAATGGCGTTATTTCAAGACCGTAGGCTGGTCGGATTCGCAGCAGTTGTGTGCGAGTGCAGTTGCTTGTTAAAAGATTTATTACAAGGTTGCGTGTTTTTTTTGACAGGTCACTTGCAATTAGCAGCACATTATGTGATACCGGTTAATATGAAATCCCTTTATATGTGGCGATAGAAATAATTAGGGATTTGCGCAAGTAAATCACACAAAGACTAGAGTAAAGTCGACTTTTAGCTCAACTTATCCCAACAGATAAGTTGGGATAAGTACTCTTGCCTTGCAGCAGGAAGGTCATTGGTTCGAATCCTGACCTGGGGTCTTTCTGCTGCATGTGTGGGTTCTCGGTTGCATTTTCCACGTTTTATCAACAGATTTCAGAAGCGTTCGAATCCTTTTCACATTTTTTTTTCTTTTTTACTAATAAACTAATAAATACAACAACCAAAAACTATGAAATAAAACAGAAGTAAAAACCCCATACAATCGAAACCATAAATGACATGGATTATGAAGTTTCTGTAAGCAAAATTACCCTTCAAAAAATATGATATGAAAATGATTGAACTTATTTTCATTTACGAAGCGATTAATTGACTATATTGCGACATGCTTAATCTTTACTTGAACATGATTTATCTTCCAACAGAACAGCAACCACAAAGATGATGATGTAGCTACTTTCCATTCGGTACATGTCTTCAGACCTGTAATTATTACTTTTTGAATATATATGTTTATATATATTTTTAAACAAGTCCATAAATTTTAACACGCGGTTCAGAGTGAGCAGAGGACATGCAGACGCATGGCAGACCTGTGTTTGCAGAGCGCAGGTAACGGACTGTGACCTCACCGCTCGGCACGCAGCAGAGGACACGCAGTGACAAATACGAAGAGACAACCACAGAGCCCCATGCGTGTATGTCAGAGAACATCCACACATGGAAAAACATAACCACATCCCACTGGCACACACAAGATTAAAATAAACACTGTCCTCAACCACCAGCACACGTCTTCCTTCATTTCCCTCAGCGACTCCTTCTGTGGGTCTGTCTTGTTCCGTTTTCATGAACCTGCACTAAAAGTATCCGTCCTGCCTGCACACCTCACCTCAACCTGCCCTCAAATGTAGCTACAGGTAGACTCAAAGAAGTAAACAATCAATCAATGAATCCCATCATAAATTAAAATGAGCTCAGGAAGTTCCACTGATTTATTGTTTTTCTCTATCTCTCTGTTTCTACCAAAAACTGGATGACAAAAGTTTTCAGTCTGATGCTTTGGTCTCAACTGGCCCATTTTTTTTTTTTTGTTTAGAGACTTCATAAGTCATTTTATTTGTTATTCTTGTTTTGTTTATTTTACACATTTAAAATAACTTCCAGTTCCAGGGTCACATGTTCATTAGAATTTAATTGTTCTTGAGTTATTACACCATTACCCCTGAAAATGGTCTCAAAACGACAATATTATCGTTTATCACAATAACTTCTGGGACGATTTATCGTCCAGCAAAATTTGTTATCGCTGCAGGCTTAGCTAAAGCTGCTTTGAATGAAAATACAGATTAATGTTGTTTAAGACACGTTATTTGAACCCAAAACCTCCATGTTCTTTACTTGTTTTGACCTCTGCAGAGCCCAGTCACCAGAAGACCTTCAAGAGGAAGCGATCCCTGATCAACTGGCCTTTCTGGAGGGGCTCCAGCACCCAGCTGGACGGCCTGCCTCTCTCCCCGTCGCTTCTGTCTCCTAACCCGGGACGGCTGTTTGGACAGCCTCTGAACTCGGTGTGCTCTTCAGATCACGGCTTGCCCAAGCCCGTCATGGTGAGATGACTACAGGTTACTCAGATTAAAGATTTTTTGGGGAGAGGGGAGAAAAAAAAAAACCCAAAGGAGTGAAATAAATTTTTTTTCTCCGTCTGTTCTTTAGGAAATGTTAGTGTTCCTCTATCAGGAAGGGCCGTACACCAAGGGTGTGTTCAGGCGGTCGGCTGGCGCTAAGGCCTGCAGGGAGCTTCGGGACAGGCTGGACAGCGGGACGGAGGAGCCGGAGATCACACACCAGTCTGTGTTCGTCATCGCCGCCGTCCTCAAGGTAACGCCACCTCCCCCGCCTCACAACCCGCACCCAGCTCTCTCACCCGTTCGATACCAGACAACAGAGGGCAGGTCCGACTGAAGCGCGTCCAAAGTCGCCCGAGTCCAGACGGGGGGATTTGTGTGTCGGCGCAGGCGGTCAGGCAGGGAGCCAGACTCTCTCACAAGGTGCTGCCTTGTTCAGCTTCCAGGCCAAACAGGAGCAGCTCAGGTGTTTAACTCACTTCCCCTCAGACTGGGGAGGAGGTGGAAGAAAAACAAGCAAATTTCAAAAAGAATATATGAGATGTTGTCTCGTTTTTCTACATTTACCTTAAACTATTTGCAGCGTCTTAAAAATATGTCCATCCCCTTTTAAAATTTTTCCCACTTGATGCCCAAAAAAACAACTTAGGCTATTATTTTATGACATACAAATCTGAATAGTGTGGTGTGCATTCATGTTCAGCCCTCCTGAGTCACAACTTTGTAGAAGCACCTATGTTTTTTTGAGAGGTCGATCAGATTTGCATATGATTTCCTGCAATGGACAACCTTGTATTTAGCTACTTTAGTCTTTATTAAAAAAAAAAATAAAAAAAAAAAGGCATCTCCACAACATGATGGTGCCTCCACTGTGTCTCATTATGAAGATTTGTTGAGAAATATCTTTTTTTTTTTTAGCAAACCAGTGTGTTGTCTTTCCGTCTAGTTAAGAACTTATTTTGTTTGTCCCAATACAATACAAAGAAGTTTGTGATTGCACAGCAACAAAATGTGGAAAAGTACAATGTGTTCGAACACAAGCGATTGTAAAATTATTTCTCTCAGTATTAGAGTTGTGCAGCTCTTGCTCGCTGAATATCAAGAGGTTTTTTTTTTCTTTTTTTTAGCCGTATGTTAAAGAAAAGACAACAAACCTCAAGGGTTGTAAATAAAAAGTACATTAGCAACCTGTAGCTATTTTAGTTATTGTCGAATGTCTTTAAGATTGACTAAACCTAAAATAAAAAAGTCATGATTACGTTCTGTGCTTACAGGACTTCCTGCGAAACATCCCGGGCAGCATACTGTGTGTGGATCTGTACTATCAGTGGATGGATGCGATGGAAGGAGACGGAGGAGAGGAGCGGCTGCCGGGTGTTCAGAGGTAGGAGCTGGAAGTCCTGGACCGGTTCATAGTTGGGCTCCAGAATCCTTCCTGTCTGCTAAGAATGTTCCCGCTCAGCTGTGTCACAGGGAGGTCGTGTTTGTTTGCGATGCAGATTAAAGGGTGCGACACCCAGCGCCGCTTTTATTCCTGAAGCAGCAAACCGAATTCCTTCTGCCGAAGGAAAAATAAATAACACGCAACATGGAAGCGAGAGTGGAAACTGCAGCCGAGATGCTGATCTAGAGCTTCTTCTGTACATATAAATATGAATAAAAAAACGTGGGACTCAGCATGAATCAGTCTCTTACGTCAGACTGCTTGTTTCTGTCGTTGCATATCCCGTCTGTCCATCACCCTGTCGCAGGCTGCTGCAGCTGCTGCCCAGTGAGAATCAGCTCCTGCTGCGGCACGTGATCACTGTGCTGCACCACATACAAGGCAGCGCCCACGACAACCAGATGAACGCCTTCAACCTGTCGGTCTGCATCGCTCCCAGCATGCTTTGGCCTCCGACCCCGAGCACTCCGGAGATGGAGGGAGAGGCCACAAAAAAGGTGCAAAACCCAGGAGCTTTTTTTTTTTTTTTTTTTTTTCAGTGTTTCAGTTCATGACGTCCATTATTAGATAAGATTTGGTGGAAATATTTAACAAAATGAAAGTGGGGGGAGAGATATTTGGGAATATGTAGTCGTTTGAGATGGCAGTGAATTTTAGCGTTTGGACTAAAAATCAAGATGGCATTTATTTTAATTAAATGTATAAGTAAAAAATTTAGAAACAATTTGTATTAATTTTATTTGCTGTATTTCCCATAATATGTCTGTGTAGAAATTATGAACGTTCAACATCTTTAAAAAAAAAAAAAGAAGCTGAAATAAAATGGCCATAATCCAAAATGTACTTGCTGAACTGATTTTGTTGATTTTAAACTAATTATTAAGGTAATATTACTTTTGCTCTTCTAGTTTTTCCTTTCTTGTTAAAAACACAAAGCAAAACCATTCATAATTTAGGGTTAAGGGGTTAAACATTAGTGAAATTGCAATAAACCTTTTAAATCTTATCTAACAAGGTTCCATGTCAGCTGTATCCCTGACAACCAAAGCTACATTTTGCTTTAGCAATGACTTCTTCAAAGTAGAGGAGCTCAGCTTGCTAGCAAGATCTATTTTAGCATTAGCGCTGTTGCTAAATTAGTTTCAGCTGGATAAAAAGACCAACATTTCTGATTTGACAGATCGTAACTTTTACTAAGCTGACACAGATGTAATACACCCTGCTGGATACCATACACTGTGAATAGGAAAGCTGGCGCTAGCATCCTAAAATAAATCCTAATCTAAATGCCTACGAAGGCAAACATTGTTAGAATTTAACAGCTGTTGAATTTAACTGTCAGATGTTGATTCCAATTGTAAAATTCAAAAGATTAACCAAATTTTAAATTCCTTCTTTTTTCTTCTTACTCTGAATGTTTTTTTCTATATTTAACCAGCAGAAAACAATACGATGGAAATAAATTGAGCAACTTTGGAAGTTTTCTGCATAAAACAGGCTAGCCGTTTCCTCGTTTCTGCATTTCATGGTAACCTAACCCCGCAGCTGCCTCTTATTGAGCCACAGCCTTATCAGCCTAACTTCCAGGAATAAACGAGCATATTTCCCAAAACTCTGGATAGTCAGATCTGTTTTAGTGTCTGAGTAATACAGCGAGAGAGTGTTGACAAAATTTCTCTGCTAACGCAAGAGTAAAGTGTTTGAGGATGACTGTGTGCGCTGCTTTGAAATCGATGTGACGGTTACAGGAAGACGTGCGTGGAAAGAGTCTCGTTCACAAGCCTTCATATGGAGATGGTCCTAAAATGAAAGCATCACATTATTGTGTTCAGATGAGAATAAAATCCCTGAGATTACAGCAAGACGCTACAGAAAAACTGGAGTAGTTCCAGGTTCATACCTGACAAGTCTTTTTATTATTAGAATTATTTTTACTAAACCTCTTGTAGTTGATATTTCCAATTATTTTTATATGACAGACATACTGGTGGTTTAGCAAATCAGGTAAACTGTTTTGCAAAAAGAATAAAATAAATATCAGATTTCTACCCCAACTTCCACTTGTTGCAAGCTAGCAAACTAGCATTAGCCATTTAGCTTGAATCTGGCTCAGTTTGCCTCTTTGGACCCCATTTCATACCGTAATACTTTTATATGAACCCGCCTATGCAAGTTGTGGCACATAAGTTCATTGTTTACTGTACTTTAGAATATTTAGGGATGAAGATAAACAATTGTGAAAATGCTGAAATCCTTCGGGTTATCAAATTAGTTTGTATAGTGTTGTCTGAAAACAATATTACAAACCATTTTCACTTCCTTTGGTTCTGATGCCCCTTTTGAACCTCTTGACTCTTATAAAATATCAAAGATTAACTCTTCCTAGTAGCACAGGTGGCCGCTGCAGGAAGATAGAAAAGTAGCAGTTTGAAACTCCCACTTCAGAAATTGTGAGCTTATAATTATAATTTTTTTTTTTTTATTATAAATACCTACTTAGGTGAGTAATTATTGTAAAGATGAGGCAGAGCTGCTTCTTTCTCCAGAGTCCATCATGTAGCTTCACAACTCATTTTGATTTGTGGTCAGTTTAAAAAAAATTTTTGCTGAGCACATCATGCGATCTCTGTGGGTGGTTGATTTGCTTAGCGTTTCAAAAATGTGTGTGTGAGAGAGAAAGCAAGTGTGCGTGTGTGTGTGTTCCTTAGAGTGGCTGAGGTTCATTGAGAAAACATTCAAAGAATTTCCTACACAATCCCAAAGCCAAATATGTGTGCAGAAATGTCACTGCAACGCCCCGCCCCCTCTTTTTTCCCTTCTTTCTTTCTTCACACACACACGCACACACACTTGTCAGCACAAAAATCCTCAACACCCTCAAATACCAGAATATCAGTTTCACAAATACTCCCTTGGTCACATTTTCCCTGCCGCCACAGTGGATGTGTGTGTATCGGTTCCACTAGGCAGCCTTTTCTTCTAACAAGGCAGATTTGGACGCTTCCCACCGGCTGCTAACCTTGTCGTCAGACACGTGGACACTGAGATTTAGCAGATTTTGTTTTGCCCGAATGTCTGGTTCTCCTTCTCAGCAGCATATAATTTAAATGCTTTTGGCTGAACATAGTTGTGTAGGAGCTTCTGAGTTAATTGCAGCTTTAGTTTGTGCGCACTTTGTTTTCTTCTTGACTGTGGTTAAAAATATATAAAAATGCTGGCCAGTCCTTTTACTTCTGCCTGGGTTTTTTTTTTTTTAACTGACTTCTCTCTGTCGCTGAAACAGGAAGTTATTCCACAACTTTGGCTGCGTAAATGACTTTCAGATACCAAGCGTATTGCACTAATCTACAGTGCCTGCCATCTATGACTTTTTCCAGTTTTGAACACAATCCTCTATACATTTCATTGTATTTTTTTGTGTGATATAGACATAGCACAAAGTTGGTGGAGTTAAGGCGATTTATTTTTATTTTGCAAATCAAACGATGAATGGAAATGGAAAGTTTTGCATTTCCATTTCAAACACTTTGTCAATGTTCCGCTAATGTCAAAAGAAACAATTTCTGAACCGCGGAATTTTATTAAATGAGAAACACAAATAAAATCTCCCTTGAATAAATTTTCCTACTCAATAAATCATTTAAAAAAACATCCTCCAACCACTTCCTGTCGTCTTTTTCACCTGTAGTAAAACCCAGATTCAACAAAGTGTTTCCTTTGCAGTTTTCCATAATGTACTAATTTCAATACATCCAAAAAATCACCTCAGCCCACCGCGATTTACCTATTTATTTTTTGGATAAAAAATGTGAGTTTTTACAAAATTTGCGTGTTGCAATTTATACAAATTTATTTCCGGGACTCAAATTTGCGCAATTTAAAAATAAATGGAAACGCGAGGTTAGAATCCAGTTGAGTCAACTCCTTCATCGCCTTGAACACAATATGGTGGTGGCATCATTTCTGTAGGGCAGATTTCTGCTCCGGCAAATTAAATATTTCAGATCATATTATTAGCACAATTATGCATTAGAACGAGTCTAAACAACAATAATAAAAATAATACAGACCTTTGGGCACTTACATAACTTAAAAACAACATAATATGATACAGATAAGATACAGAAACCCTTCAGTTGTGAGTTTGACAAGTCTATTAATTTAACTATAACGTACAGATTCATCATACTGTGATGATTTAAAAATGTCTGCAGCAGAAACAGTGAAGCATTTTACGCTGATCAAAAATCTCCCCAAAATATTAATTTAAAGTCGTATCATGATAAAATGTGGAAAATGTTCAAAGGAAATGAATGCGCTGTATGAAAGTGTCCCGATCTGGCCAGCAGGTTTCTTTTCTTTTTTTTATTCTTATAAATATTTGATGTGCTTTGTGTTTAAAGTGTGTTTAAAATGGTAAACATAACATAACATCCTACTGAGGTGAAGTTGGAATAGCTGTGAATCGGCAAAGACTTCACTGCGGCTGATATGTTTCTGAAATTATTCTAAATTTAAGATAAAATTGTAGTATCTTTTTTCTTAATAGGTGCTTTTTGTCATTATTTGTTGCTTCCTAATTCATCTCAGCTTTAATCAGGCCCAAAAGTCTGGAATTATATGCCAGATATTTTCCTTGAAACATATTTTTCTATGTTTTTCCTTTGGATAAAGTCAACAACTTTGTCCCTTTGCCCGTTCCAATAGGGACATTTGTCCCTATTGGAGCCGTTTGTTCACAGCTCCTTTTTGGCGTCTTTTGGCTTGTGGGTCGCCACATCACAGCTCAAAAAAATGTTGCCCTGGATTTCATTTAAGGGTGTGAGAGTAAAAGGAGCTGAAGACAAAAGCCTGCCCTACATTTTTTTTTAAATCTTTATTTACATATGCTTTGCTTTGTGTTCTGTGAAGCGTTGATGTTTTGCGGTTCCAATGTGACAAAAGGTGAAAGTTGTAACTGTACTGACTGTTTTTGCACATGCATTCGTCACAGAGGCAGAGCGGTGGGGAACAACAACGGCTCCTCTTGTGTAAACCCGACAGGCAGACTCAAGCAGAAACTTTCCACAGTTTGGGACTCTGGTGTTTGCGTAGAACGTCGTCTTTGTTGTTTAGTAAATTTTATCTGTTTAGTTTATGAGGCGGCGGCTTCAGACAAAGTTTGGTGATTTATTTGAAGTCTGAGCTGATGGCAAAGCAAAGAAACTGCCGGCAGGTTTTACGAGAACCTGACCTCGTCGGAATGACCGTTCCTTCCAGTAAACAGGACTTTTTAGGACCCTCTTAGCCTCAAAACATTACGGTTTATATTACAATACGCGCTGGATGATGAGTAGACGAGCCTTCTGGACTGGTCTTCCTCACCGAGCAAGCAAATATCAGAGCTGGAAACTCTATGAAGTCAGCAGGACATCATTCATAATGGGGGGTGAAGGACTTCCAGAAGGATGTCTCGATGAGTCAGGGATGCTGTGGAATGCAAATACTCTTGAAGGACTTGGGAAGTTGACGTCAGTGCAGCACAAACAACTATGATAAACTAAGAGACTAAAAAGTACCACTTTTGGTAGCTGTTTTACAAAATTATTGAGGTCCTGGATCAAAACAACAAAGCTGAAAGACTCTCCAGCACCCTGAAGCAGTGTCAATATGCAACAGTATGTTCTATACATCAAGTGGTAAATGCCTTGATTTTAGCTTCCATGTTTACAGTTGGGAATATTAGCCTTATGATGAAACAGGAAGGTGTTACCAGAAATTCAGAAGTTGCTACGTGGTGAATAAAAGAGTGTGTCTTTAAGTAAATAAAGCCTTTCCAAAGGCGCAATGTAGCACACTTGGTATGTCAAGCTGAACCAGGTTGCTTTCAATGCTTTTTGGCCTTCAGATATAAATGTCACACACATACATCACTCCCACAAAATTATATAAAAGTTGCTAAAGAAATATTATTGTAATGCCCCATTAATAGCGCGCCTACACAGTGATGAAGTAATGCTGTCTGCACTCGTGAAGACTCACTCACATCGGCATGCTGGATGCTTGGAGGGGTTGAGGTGGGAGAGGAGCTGGACTTTTTTCTAGTAATTTAGCTGAATTCAGCTAGAATTGGGGCGTCAACCCAAAGATGACACTTTGGGTTGATTCACAGTTTGAGTACAAAAGCATTAAACTTTCTGAGATGAAGAGGTGACCAATAATGAAATGACACATTAAGAAAAAAAAATTCCCTTCACTGAGACAGAATATCAATTTTACACTTTTCATCCCAGTACAGACACAGTTCAATTCTTCATGATTATCATCATGTAGTTGTTTAAAACAATACATGAGTAAAATCATTTGCATGAATTTATATTTTAACAATTTTTTTTTTTTTTGTCAATTCTTAAAACTATAAACAAGATTTAGGTCACGTTTATTGAACAGCATAGCTAAGCTTAATGACTAAATTATTTTTGCATGCTTTGAAGAAACTAGTTACTTTCCTTTTATTCATTTTAGGTTACTGACCACTTTTTAGATGCAGAGCTTGAAAGACTTGAGGGACAGTAACAATGTTTCCCTTTTAAAGATTTAATGATAAACTGTAGTTCAGACATTCATCTGTTAAGACAACAAATGGTTAGATGTTCTTTGAGTACTTGTTTTACCTTTTTACTCTGTGAAAAAAAGCTTTATTTCTGACGTTTTTCCCAGTCCGACTTTGTGATCTCTGCTTGCGTTTGACCGTCCGTGCAGTTTGTGCTGATGCGGACACTTTTTTTGAAACTGCATGTTGGCTCAGTTTCTGCTGAACTTTGGCTGCTTCCCTGAGGAACTGATTGAACAACTGAAACAATAAACAGCAGCTATCCTTCAAAAACCGTCTGTAAAACAAAGAACAACAAACTGTCAGCAGCTGCAGAAGAGTAAATAAAAAAAAAAGAAGATGCTCAAACTGGATTGACATGATCTAATCAACCTGTGTTGTTTTCTTTTGTTTTTTGTTTTGCAGGTGTGTGAGCTCGTGCGCTTCCTCATAGAGAACTGCAGCAGCGTCCTGGGAGACGTCGCCTCGTTGTTCAAAGACATCAGCCAGAAGAGCAGCAGCGACCACGGATCTGGTGAGAACTCAAGAGACGGAAAAAGTCCAATTTTCAGTTTGATTTAAAAACTACATACTTTTAGTCTCATTTTATGACCATTGGGGGGTAAAACGGCTAAAAACGGTTGCTCTGTACTTTTCAAACATTTGTTTCCCTTCTGAAAGTGGTGATAAAACCTCACTGTGTTGTCCCCTCACGGTGACGCGGACTGAGACTCGCCGTCTCTGTCTGTCTAGCCGAGTCGCCTCGGCCCTTTCAGTCCTGCTGATTGCGGTCAGCAGATTGACCTCCGGTAATTTCGGTGACTGCCAGGGTCACAGGTACTGATTAAAATGCCGCTGAATCCCCTCTTTCATACTCGCCGCTGATTTTCTCCCTCGCGTCAAAAATAACCGCCGAAGGTCAAAGAGCTCACGGCAGGACGAAGCTTTGTCCTCTGTTCTCCACATCTTCGCCGATTTTTGTTCGTTCAGCTTGGGGGGTCGAGATCATTAGTTGCTCTCAGGCCTTCACTTCACTTTTGCCGGGGCCGTTCACACTGCCAAAGATATGCGACCTGTATGTGTTCTCCACTGTGAACGGGGAAACGACCTGAAAGTGTCCCGCATGCGCAGTAGAGGGCGCAATAACGTCGGCGTTCTCAGTGTTCTGCCAACCGCCATGAAAAGGAAGAAGTGCTCAGTGTTTGTGAAAGTAAACATGGATGCTAACGGTGGAGCATAGCTTACACTTTTGAAATTGTTGTTCAACCAGTAACAACTTAACTCTTGTTACAGTCCGTCGTGAATAAAAGCCAAAAGTTCAACAAAATAATTTTTAAAAAGCGCAGCAGTCCCGACTCTTCAGGTAGCAGTGGCAGTTATGTCAACATTAGACACAGAGCATGGTTAAAGTAGTGCTAGGCTACTTTAGCTTAGCTGGGTGCTAAGCTAGGCGAAAGATGCTCTCAAAGCAATTGTTTTCTTTGACAATGTTTACCTCGTCTTGTCAGTTCTTCAACTTCCGTTTGAAATTCAAGGTCAGGACAAGCTTGTTACCCGTAAGAAAAACGTATTTGCTGTTGTATTGGTCTTGAGCTCAGAAACTTGTGAGAATTTGCAAACTGGACCTCTGTCATCTTTTTTTTAAATAATCTCCTAGTCCACAATTATACAGCACGAGTAGATTTTTTTTGTAGGTTGGTGCAAATGGAACAGAAAGTTTGTTTTAGCCAGACTGATGGGTTAAGGAATAACATTTCATAAACACTGCAAAAACACAAGATCTTACCAAGTGTTTTTGGTCTTGTTTCTTGTGTAAATATCTTAGTTTAGTCTTATTTTATATGTTCTAACTCACAAGTAACGTTTAGGCAAGATATAGCAGCTTGTTTTAAATCAATAATTATTGAATATTTATTAAAAAGCTCTAGTTCTCCTGGCAAATCTTTTTCATTTATTACTAGACATTTTTTAAAATGTGAAAAATAATCAGCCAGTGGATCTACTACTTTAAATCAATATTCAAGAATTATTGATGTAAAACAAGCTCCTATATCTTGGTGAGAAGTTACTTCTAAATTAGCTTTCTTATTTCAAGTGTACCAAGATATTTGAGCTAGAAACTAGACCAAAATACTTTCCACTGTTTGCTACTTTTTGAGTTTGGTGTGTGTTTGTTTTTTTAAAAAAATCTTTCTCCTTTCTTTTCCTCCTTAGATGTTTCATCCTTCCAAATGAACGACTCATCCTATGATAGTCTGGAGAACGAGCTGAACGATGACCCCGAGTCTCCCTACCAGGAACAGCTGCTGCTGCGCGAAAAAGCCAAGACGGAAAGCCGCAGCCGGGACTCTGTCATCACCCTAAGCGACGGCGACCCTGAGCCGGACCCCGACACCGATCACCTACTGCAGCTCCCCCCTCTGGCCAGGCCCAGGAGATTCAGCCCCGCCGTACGGCAGCCCCGCAACGGCTCGTTGCACGCTCCCAGGAGACTCCGGAGAAGCTCTGAACCGGCCTTGGCTTTAGCGAATGTGCCGTCTTCCAGCATGGTGGCGGTCAACGCGGACAACCACCACTTACCCTTAAGGAAGGCCAGCTATGACGCAGCCATGGAGGGGGAAGAGGACGAGGTGTTTGTGGAGCAGGGTTTGAACAGACTGCAGCTAAACGAGGAGGTAAAGGATGGGTGTGTCCAGAGAGGAGCCAGCGGTGGGCGGAGGAAGACGAAGCACGCGCCTCCGCCTCCGCTGCGACTGGACGCCAGCTGTTCCAGCCTGTCTTCACCAGCGACTTCTCCAACAGGATCCTCCCTCAGTTCTTTAGACTCTGCCTTTTCTCAGTACTCCACTGACTATGCCACGAATGCCACAGCTACTCAACGGTCGCCGAGAGACTCCCCGCCTCAGAGGGACGCCGCGCCCCATTGGCAACCATCTGTCCATCCGCCTCTTGGTAACCAGATCTCCCAATCCCACGGACTCCACCCAAACACCTGGCTCAAGAAGGACCGCTGCTTGTCTCTGAGACAACCCGACAGCGGACCCTCGGAGAACTTACCTGTGGTGGACGGGAATTCCTACCCAACCGGCGGTGGTTGCTCTGCCGCTGTTGACGACACGGCAGCGACAGATCCAAACGAAAACTGCCAACGGCGGTCCAGCAGCCCTCCGTCCTACCAGCAGGCTCTTATCCAGCTTCAGCGTAACCGCTCCCCGTTTTACAGAGGTGCAGAGAAACCCCTGACCATCAAAGAGCTGAGGCAGCTCCACGACCAGAGCTGCGCTTCCAAATCCTCCGGCACAAACTCAGCGGACAATCCCAAACCGGCCGCAGCAGCCAAGGTCTCGCAAAGACCAGCGCGGACTGAGAGAGTCCAACCTCCGCAGAGTGTTTTCTATGGACAGTCGGCCACCACTCTGGTCCTCCAGAGGCCAAAATCCCACTCCCTCACCCCTGCTGCCGAAGGCCACAAAGGAAGGAAGACCCTTCCTCGCCGAGCCTCCGAGCCTGCTAAGGTCTCAGCCAATTCAGACGCCTCCAAGAGCCTCACCCTAGACAGACCTTTGGGTGGTAAAACTCAGCCGAATGGCGGCAGACAGAGGGCGTCGCATGTGGAGTCCGGCAACACCAGGCCGCAGCTCTGCCTGTCTCCTTCTGCCACCCAGGTGGTGAGGGACTACTTCTCCTCACAGGGTCAGGCAGACCCCGACTCCTGCCTGCAGAAGAGCCAGGAGGTTGCCGTGGCGATATCACAGAATAAGAAGGAGTGGCAGAGCAGGCGGTGCAGCGACCCGCGACTAGAGGACTTCGAACAGCTCTTCTTTGCAGAAGAGTCATATGTGTAACATAAGAACTGTACAGACAAATTGTAAATGTGACAATGTGTTTTGTTTTTTATCAGATATGTTTTTTTTGTGTACAGCTGTTGCCTTTTATGGTATTATATGGTTTTCTTATGTTGCAGTGTTGAGTACTTTAATGATGCTCTGTATTTTTAAAGGTACAAATAGCCACCACAATTAGCAAGAAATATTTAGCAGTGATTATTGCTCTGACTTTATGAACAGTTAATACAGCTATTCTAGCTAATTTTATTTTGTTATTTTTACCCGTGGGTTAAATATAACAGTGTAACAATAACAGTGTTTTATTTTCTTTCTTTTTTTATATTTTTTTCAAACATGTCTTTCCACTCACACAAGTGTTCTTGTTATTGGTAGCTCTGGTTTGGATCTCTATGACCACGATGGGGTGTTAAAATTAGAGATGCACCGATCACAGGTTTGTAGCCAAATTCCAAATTTTCTTGGCTTTTAAAGTTTTGATCTATACGTACTGATATTTTCCCTTAACGTGGTTAATGCATAAGCTAAAGGGATTCATTTTTTGTGTTTATCTTTCATTTTAAAGCACAAAACTATTAAGGAATTGACATTTTAAATAATACGGAAAATCTAGCTTAGTCTTCCACACAGTGTTGTTGGTATGGTGCCTTCACTGATGGTTAAAAAAGGATCAGATTCTTGAGTTTTCTACTAGAAGGATCAGCTTATTTCACCAACCAGCTGATTTCTCTGTGCGCCTCTCTAGTTAAAGTCTATTTGAGGATGCTTTTATGTCACTACTATATTTTAATGAAGAAAATCAGCCAATTTAACGTGAATAAATCTTGTTGGTATGCCTCTTAGAGACCTCTCCCTAGCTAAAGTACTTTAAAAAAAAAAAAAAGTGAGGCCAAGATGTTTATATTAGTTTTTCTTAATAAATTACCTCAATTAATAGATTTCACTTAATTACTACAATAGAAAAACATAATTCACTCATTTTAGCTCAGTAAAAGAACAGGTTTCGTGAGGGTTGCATGTTTTCTTTAACGAGAGAAGGACGTCATTGTCCATGCAAAGTGTTGTCTCAAAAAGTACTCTTATTATTTCCACTACCTTGAATTATGTTCAGCCTGTATAATTGTGAATATTTATGTTACAGATATATGTATAAATATATATATAATAATAATATTATCTTGATCTGTTTTGGTATGGTTTGTGAAAACGAAATATGTATTTTTGTACAAGCCAATTCTGCTGCTGCTGTCCTAATAGTATATTTGCTATAAAACGCACCATTTGTACATTGTGTAAATCTAATGCTCACAAGAACGAGGAAAAAATGTGGATTTTAATAAACGTTGCTCTTGTGAAACTACTTTTGAAGCGCGCACTGATTTTGTTCGTATACTGTGCGCTGTGGGATGAAGAGACAGAATAATACAGATATCATGTAACGTCAAATTTGCCTTTACGTGGATTTTTTATTTTATTTTATTTTTCTAAAATATTCGATTGAAAATGCTCCCAGCTCTGTTCAAAAGGTTCAACATGCTGCGTGTACCGTTTACGTCCTAAATGAATACATCATTCATGGCTGAAGCAATACCTAGTGAGGCTCTCACTGTGACACGACAGACGAAAAAACTGTGACTTTTGTCGATCTTTCCTCGAGGTTTTGTCTGCAGTCTTTTGTTGAAGCCACCGCCACATACTTCAACAGTCGCACTGTTTCTGTCCGGGCTTGACTCATCTGTTTAGTTAGAAGCCAAAAGCATTGATTCGTTTATCAAAAACATTCCCATTTCAAGGCCTTTGTATTTTCCATCGGGAGAGAAAGTAAAATGAAATGGCGCATGCCTGGCTTTGTGGCTTCATCGGTTGCTCGGCAACACAGACACAACCGTGTTGCGTCGTGAAAGCGTGTCCCGGCCGTAAAACACATTTTGTTGGACGTTGTGCACGCCGAACTGAATGAATTCAGGAAAGAGAGAAAAGACAGGAAAGTTTTATGCTTCAGGTTTTTAGAATGTTTTATTGGAGCTAAACTACATGTGATCACTCTGTTCCGTTTATTACCCAAAATAAAAAGTTATAATCCAGCAATTCACCTCATTTTTAGGTCAACTTCACCAACGATAGTAGTCCTAGAGTGACCGTTCAAGGAAACCAGTGGAATGAGCTACAAGACCATCAGCAAATAGCTCAGTAAAATGCTGACATTTGTTGGCATGACTGTTCAGAAATATGAGCTGGCCATCGTGTACAGACTGCAAATCACAGGACAAATTCTTATGTACTGAACAAGCGTAGTGTTGGTGCAGACATGAAAACAAATAGGAACCTACAACCTTTGCGCTAAGTGAATATGACAGGGAACCAGCAGAGAATAAAGAAAACCAAGGAACTTATGCTGTGTTCCAGTTGTACTCAGAATTTGGGAAATTCCAACTTCCCAGTAGAAAATAAAATAAACTGGAACGCCCTCTGAAGTCGGATTTCCCACTTGGGAACTGGGACAAACTCCGATTGCTCCCTGTTAGGACTAGCAAGGCCGCTCCTCTCGTCAGCAGCAGTAAGATGTGGTGGAAACATGTTTCTCTTACAAGACACACCAGTAAGAGTGCATCTTAGATGAAACATAGCGCCTCCAACTGCACAGTGAACAAACAGAAAGTGGTATTTCAATTTGTGCTTGAAATTGTGTTTTTGTAAGAGGTTTCTGCACACAGTGATTATCACCGTGTTGAAGTTTCGACTTCTTGACTAGAACCCGGCTGCCTCAAGTCTGATGTCAAACCCAGCTCCGAGTTCCCACTTCCCAGCTGGTAACTGGAATGCAGCATTAAATCCAGAGGCGTGAAGCCAGGTGAGTAATTAGAGGGATGAAGAACAGCTGCTGAGATGGGTCACTGAGGGAAGGAGACTAGTTAACACAGAGACAGCTGAAACAGACATCGGACAGGTGCCTGTTTCAGGGAAATCCACTCCACTGAACTTGATCCATGTCAGCAGTGGGAAAACAAATCACACCTTACAAATGAGAGGAGGTGAGAAAATAACACATCCGTACACTAACCAGTGGATATGACACAAAACAGTCTAAAGAATAATCCACAGCAAACCGAAAATAAGAAACAAGATACTCAACACAAAGGAATTGACTGAACAAGGAAAGACCTTAAAGACAGTAATAAACAACCCAGAATGATTCAAACATGAAGGAAAACCAAAACACAAACCGTGGTGCCTCTTGACAAGCTTCTCCAGCTGAAGTATTTGCGTGTCTTACTTCCATCGGTATCGGCTTTTATCAGAGGACGGTGTGAAATAACACAAATGGAGGAGGTGAAAGTTTACAGATGGCCCGCTTGGACTGTCAAATTCTTGACATTTTTAGCTGCTAGTCAAAGAGCTGCACTCAGTGCTCCCATCAGTCGCATCAAGATTAGGTTGAAGTTCAAGACAAGGAAGGTTTGTCACAAAGCTCATGTTGCTGTCTTGTCCAGCAACACCTAGAACCCCTTTTGAAGTTCACGAGAATCTCCGGAATGCATATCGGTTTCCCGTGTTAACTCTGGACATTTGCGGTATCTTCAGGCACAACGTGTTGTGACCAGCTGAGAAAATCCTTAGAGGAGTCAGTGAACAGAAGGTTCTGTAATCTCTTGATTGTTGGGTTGGGATCCAACCGCAAGACCGCTGCAACTTCTAAACTTACCAAACCTTCTGCTTAAAGATGAACCTCCACCCCGGTGTCAAGTCTATTGGAGCTTGAAATGCTATGTTCCCCAATGGCAATGGTGTGTTCAAGGTTGTGTGCAGTAGTTTCTGTACACACATAGCGTTTTGTTGACAAACCCCTTACATTGTACTGTTATCTGACCACACTTTCCTTCATGTTTTCTGTATTCCTTACATGACTAATAATGTACAAGCATAACTTCTTCACTCAACGATGAATTACCTCTTGCCACTCTTCCATAAGGGTGGAGTGCGCCCTTATTATCCTTTGGGCTGATTCTTTCATTGATGGTCTCCTTTCGAGCTTTTTAGCTTACCTTGAAGGCCATGTCTTGGCATTGCTCCAGTTGTGCCATATTCTGTTTTTAGATGATATGTTGAGCAGAGCTTTGAGACTCGTTCAAAGCTTGGAATACTCTTCTGATGTAACTATTTTAATAGCTTTGTTGTTGGCCTACCTGGTGTATACGTTGGTCTCCATGATCCCATGTCTTCATGTATGTTCTTTAAACCAGACACTGGGGATTTTTTAAAAATAATTATGTGACCTCTGAGGGCAGTTGGATGCTCTGAAATATGTCAGGGAATTAAGGAAACAAAGTGGCGATGTAGCAACCCACACATTAATTTCACATCACCATGAGGAAGAAATGCGCCAACATCAGCAACAACCAGCTAATACATCACTGTCAGCTGTGACAGCGGGTGACGGGTCTGGTTCCAGACTTATTAAAGTTACCAGTGGGACCTATAGTGACATTCTCACAAAGACGGACATATTCCAGACAGAGATTACTGGAAGTTTGGCTAGATGGTCAGATCTTCAAAGATACAAGTGGATGCCAAATGGAATATGTTCAGCTCTTGTTTACTTGTGACTTACTTACTTATTTAAGCCAACACATACAATGGTTTCAATTTTGCGTGAAACTCTTCAACCACCCCCTAAATGAGTCGACGTGGCTTCTTTGCTCTGCACTTTTGGTGGATTCAGGAATTTAGAGGTCAAGTTAACATAAAGAATATTGTTTCCTTCTGCATTAAAAATCATGTCCAAAAATGATCCACGTAAACGGGGGAGCCTGAAATGAACAACCTGGAAGAGTTAGACTTCAGGTAGACTCATTTTCATGTAGCAATGCTAGCTGTGTATGTCAGGTCTGAGATTCTGCATGCGGCTCAAGAATGAGAGCTGCCTGTCGTGGTAGAGTTCCTGGTATGTAAATACCAGCAGTAAAACAGGATTGATGCATCTGCCACCAGATAACAACAAAGAGATGTCAGTGTTCCCTGTCAATAGAAGTCTGAAACTTTTTACTCTAACTTATCAGACAATCCCCTCTGGCAACGGCACCTGAAAACATAATGCAGGACAGTTGCAGTCAAAAGTATCCATTAATCGTTTTGAAACATAATTCATCATGTTGTGTCCGTTAAAGAGGCCGTCGAAACTTTAAGAGTTTCATTGTAAGGATCAGTGAGGGTTCGTTCTTCTGCTTTCAGGGCAAGAGGAAGAACAGCTGGGTTTAAAACTGTTCATGAGATTGGAGTCAAAACAGGATGGGAACAAAGGGTATCTGTATCTCTTGACTCCTTTGGTGAGAGCTCTGGAGGACTGGATGCTGCGTAATCGACAGAGTCTGAGGCTGGCAGAAGCGAACAGGGATTTGGCCGTGTGTTTTCACTGTTCTTTGTCTCTTCGGAACGGTGTGGATTCAGGCGAAGGGGCGGACGGGCATGCAAATGTTTCCCAGGAGGAAGAAGAACTCCAGCTGATTTTTTTTTTCATTTTTTTTTTTTCAAGGGGGTGGAAGGCTGGCGTTGAAGCTGAGACAAGGAATGAAGACCTTGTACTGAAGGACTTCTGAACTCCAGGGAGAAACTGGTGACTGTCCTTTTCCTCTGCAGTGCTTTCATGTCGCCTCCTGATGAGGCCTAACAAGATGCAGCTGTGGATAGATGCAGCAAAGACAACACACACACACACACACACACACCCCCACACACACACACCCACACATGGATTCTCCTCTCGAGAGGTTTGTGTTTTGTGACAAACATAACACAATCTACGAGCTTATAAGAAAGACTTCCTTAAGCCCACCTTTAAAGATGCAGCGCTCTCAAAACCTGTAGTTGTCACTTGCTCTAATTAAGAGCTGATGCTGGTCTTGCAGGTGCAGCTCACACCTTCATCGCCTCAAATACCCTTTTTGCAAACGCAGAGCTTTTTCTTATTTCCATACATGGCTTCAAAGGTTGTCAGTCAGATTACTCAGCTAACCCCAAGTGTACTGTGCAATGAAGTCACACCCTATAAAACGCGGCATGCTCACAGATTTCTGTGAAAACAGTAATTAAGTGTGTTTTTCACTCATTAGGATTCCCTTGACCCACTTTGAAATGTATAAAAATTCCTCGCCTGGCTGTTGTTGAAATTCACACGTATTGTTTCTCCGACAAAACGTCCTGCGGGAAACAAAAGCGTTGCCGTAAAACGTCGGGTGTTAAGTAAACTGCCCACCCTTTTTTAAGCCATGCAGGGTTTCTTTGTTTTTTGTTTTTTTGCATCTGACGCTGATTAAGTCTCGAAAAATACCGGGACACGAAATTACTCCCGCTTTCATTGGGCAGTCTCGAGCGCGGGCCGCGGAGGCAGATCAAAACCTGCGTTGTGAGCTGGTCCTGCCAAAGCCGGAACCCACAAAATGCAATCATGTGGGTTTACGGGACCCCGCGGAGGTACACGGCAACAGAAAACATGTCAGTTTTTGTTTGACATTTTTACATGTAAATAACACTAGTTACTGTTTCAGCATGAACAGCTTAAGACCTCCAACAAAGTCTCTTTATATAATACAAAAGAGATTTATGTCCGAGGGCAGCGACCACCAAAGGAAAACTGGCGCAGAGAGACAATACCTGTTAGACAACAAATAAGTCTGTGTGTGTACGTGGCCATGCCTCGGAGATTTACATAAGACCCAATTAAAACTCTGTTTATTTTTGGAGTAGCTGTATTAGTTTTTCCTGAGAGTCACTGTGTTTTTTTCTAGCTGTACACAATGGGGTATGTGGCTTCAAAGTGCCATATATCCCCAGTGTGTTAGGATTTTTTTTCTCTTTCTTTTTTTTGAGTGTGTGTTTAACCCATCCACAAAGCTTATGGTTTACATGATGGCTTACAGGTAGCATTATGCAACTGAACAAATACAGTTAAGCACATTCATATAGAAAATCAATTCATTATTTTCATGAGTGTGCATCTGAGCCCCCTCTCTTGAATGTATGAGGCAGAGGAAGTGGGTGGAAAGGCACGAATGTGACCTTTGCTGGCATAAAGGAAAAGGATTACGCTTCACTTTTATCTACCTCTTCGCCGCCACTGCCGGCCCTCCGATCCATGCGCCCCATGAAATAAAAAGCACTTTGAAGGTCTCTTTTCTTCTACCAGGGGAACCCCGCTATAGTATTCCTTTGGCGTTCACGTTGTAGCAAAGAAATTTGAATTCGTTCTTTTGCAAGTACATGAAAGGGCCATGCGACACATTTGAATATTTTTATTGTCGAGTATAAAACCTGTGTGTTGCTCTTATATGGCAAGCGGTATGAAGACTTTATTGTGTTCATGTTTATATTTGGAAAAACACATTATATGAGATAGGAAAAGCCAAAACAAATGCTGCCCGGAATTGGCTCAGATGAGATGCAACAAGAGTGGGTTCTACTCAGGTGTGACATGTTTCTCCTTACGGTCATGACATGCTTGTAGTTGTAATGTTGTTTGAGTTGTTTTTTCACTCAAGCGGGTGAGGTACCTTTCTAATTACATCTTTAGCATAAAATCTTCCTTTAAATCATTGAAGGGGCCAGCGTTATGTACTTACCGGGCACATTGTGCCATTTAATAGCACAATCGAGTAACTATGTTACTTTATAAAGTTGCTATACCGACATGACTTAAATGAAATTTGACTTTGCAATTTTATTCCTTGAAACTGGGTTTCTGAAGCTCCTGCTCTTTCCCGCACTCTTCCTTCACCACAACATTCCTCTGTTAACCCCTTAGCAACATTTTTATAAGCATTTCACTGATACGTAGCTTGTATAATGAGCTCATCAGTTCCACCAGGTGTTTGCTAGTTTGAAGGAGCTTAGTGGGAGAGTTGCGGGGTATGAAACTGCAGCTCCAGGGAGGAGCTTTGTCATTAAAGGCGGGGCTAAGCCCAACCAGGTGTTTTGCACAGCTGAACGGTTTCCACGAGAGATCAAAGGATTCCTCAAACATACATGAAAGAATCAAAGCAACCCTCCTGGTCTGTTTTTAATTAGAGAATAATGTTAACATGGTGTAAAGCTCTAAAAAGTCAATTTTTACACGATACTCCGCCTTTCAAAATGTAGATGCTTCATTAACATTAAAGTAAAATGTATTCCAGTGCAGCATCTGAATTTTTCTTCAAGTGCGTGGCATCGGACAAACAGCACAACCTCCCACCTGCGTGTCACGAGGAGGTGAGGAAGTGACATATGGGGAGAAAGGATCACAAACAGCTGATGTCACTGAGCCAACATCAGGGCTTCAAACCCAGCGACCTCCCCTTTAACACCTGCTACTCCCACTCTGCTCCTTTCATGAGTGACGCATTCAGTGAGTCACGCTTAGCGTGGGTCATTTGCTTTGTGCGTTGAAGAAATAAGGTGTTCTTTCTTGCTCATTTTTGGACATCCTTACTTGCCAGAAGCAGACGCTTTCTTTGACTGAGCAGAATTTCTTCCTTTTAGGTCTTGACTGCTAATAAAAGTTTTTGCTGTGTTGCTACACGCTCAGTGTGACATAAAAAGGGAAAAATCGGTATAGCCAATCCCAGATGGTTACACAATGAAGCTGTTGAACGAACAACATCGACACTGCAGGGGTGAAAGGGTGTTTGGGATATGAATCAACAGCATAATTGGGAGAAGAAGAGAGATATTTTAATTTGTCGCCTTCCCATTAACTTTTTCCATTCATTAAAAGGTATCAATTCAATGACCTGTTGGCCATATGAACAAACTTTTCCTCTAACTTGCAAGACAAACAAGTGACTACTACGTCCAGCACCCAGGACGAGAGTGCATCTGTACATGCGAGTCCCTGGAACATGAAGCAAGACTTTCCAGTGGAACGTCTGTATTTACGAGGTGCAGCTGAAATCTTCACCTCCATACATTTTTCACACTATCCCCTGGTCACATGTGGTTATTTCACAACTGTTAACCCCTTTATGGAAGTTTTCAGTTAGTTAGAGCTTCCCATACTCTCTGTATGTAAATGTGTTTGAGCTGTTCGACAAAAGGTTTTACCGAACTCTGCTGGACGCTACCGAAGTGTTTGTGAATGTTGAGTTGCAATTTTTTTGTCTGTCAGAAAAGCATTGCTCTTTGTTGAATGACTTAATCTGGCACATTTAGTGTTTTGATCTGCTGCAAAGCCTCGGAAGTGCATCTGCAAAGCAATTGTGACAGCATCCGTTAGGAATAGTTTGAACAGGAAAAAAGAGAGAATAACATTTAGTGGATTCTGAAATTTTAATTTCTGAAAGCAATTGGATTTTGTTTAGGGGTTTCCAGGCATAGAAATTAGACTTTAAAACACAATTTGAACACAGTTTTCATTGGGGACTATTTAACTGTTTCAGCAGTTTAATATAAACTTGCTTCATCCACTCCAGAAATAGCTTTGACGTGATCTTAGGATGACGGTCCTGTTCGGAAACCAACTTTTCGACTGTTTAGCTGCTGTTCTGAGGTGAAGTCAAAGAATTTTGAGGCAGTCCTCCTTTTTACATCAGCATGATGTGACCACCACCGTGCTCGACAGTTAGTACTTATGTCTAAAACCCCCAAGTCCTTGAAACATACTTATCTTTTTGACCAAGAGGTTCAATCTTTGTTTTTGTCTGACCACACAACTTTCTCCAAAAGGCCCGTCGGTGAGGGCAGCTGCACAATTTCAGTAGAGCTTAAAGGAGGAGTTGATTTTTGCATCCAAGCACGTCTTTCTTGGTTGGCTGATGTTCATTTCATTTCACGCTAGACAGCAAAACTTGTTTTGGGTAGTTCCTGTTCCCAAAATAAGGGAACAGGAACCACCCAACTTGTTTTGGGTCGTTCCTGTTCCACTGATCTGAGGGTGACAGTTTGGGTCAGATGACTGAAAGTTGGAAAAAAACTAAACAAAACTGTTGGAATAATGATCCCAAATACACATGAAAGCTGGCTTTGGAATAGAAAAAAAAATTAAGATTTTGGAAAGACCCAACCTTAAAAATCTATTGAAAATCTGTGGATTATGTTTACAAGTTGACTTGTTGCCGGGATACCAACAAAATGAGCCATAGGGTCATGCTGGTAGCTACAAAAGTGTCACGCGTATACATTTAACCCTGTGTACAATTGAAAATTCTCAATAAATTTTGCACCAAATTCTTATTTTTCAAGCTCTCTGTCCAGAACTGTTTGTCTCTGACGGTTTTGTCCTGCAGCAGTATCTATAATCCCAATCGTACATTATCAGACAAAATGTTTTGAAGCTACAACAATAAAAACCAGGGTGGGAGAGGGAGGGGGGAGTTTTGGTTTACCTCCGCTACATAAATCCCTCGGAGGATTTGATTTACAAATACCACCAAATCTGATTAATGTCATCATTTTAAGTGGCTCTAAGAGGATTTTGGCGTCAGCGTATATCATTGCTTCAAATCTGGAGTTGAGCATTGAAGGAATGGGGAAGCCACTGACCGGGCACGCCTCAATCTCTGATGGCAGCGTAATCTGTCCGTTCTGACCCACTTTCTGCGCTACAGTTGGCTCATGGTCCGGCAGTCGTCAGGGTTACACAAAGGGTCACCAGCTGTCACTCACCAATGTGTTCGCTGGGATGTTGTTGAGATTATCAGCGCGCTTATCTTCGTAAATAAAGACGTGGGTTTTACTCGACGCAGTGTGGATGAACTTGACTGGTTTGCGCGGTGCCCTGACCCCGACCCCGTTAAAGAGCTTTGGGATCAGCCGGAACGCCGACTGCGGGTCGGCTTCCATCGTCCACCGTCGGTGGATCAGGAGGAGGTTTTAAGCGTGACCCTAAGGTGAAAAGGCCGTTGGAGACGCAGGCGACATTTTGTAAACTGCCCTCACTAAATGTCGCGTTCCTTTGTCTGACTTTACTTAGTGGCTGCAAACTGATGAATGAGGGGATCCCCCTCATTCACTGACAGTAGTGAAGCTGCATATCTATTGAAATTGTGTGTAATGTTGAAAAAACATAATTTTGCAATTACGGTGCTTTCATTAGATAAGAAATTTAATTAAAATTACATGTGAATAAGCTTGTCCACGTGATAAGTCATCAAAAATCCGAGATGTATACATGAGATTAAATTCATAATTCAACCATGGTGCTAGTGCTCATTATCTATCAGCCAATCAGAGGAGACGTTTGGAGTGACAAGCCACTTATGCGACATTCTGGGGGAAATGTAGCCGCTGGTTTTACAGAAAACTTTACAAAACACTTTTGAATTACACATAGCTTTCTATGAACTGCCAAGCCAGATGCACATTCTCCGAGAAATATAAAAACAAGCTACAAACCACGAAGAAGACTAGTTCCTGTCCTCTTCTTCTCCGTGATTTGCCCCAGTAGAAACATGCGGCTGTTGATCGCTCGTGTGGCGCTGAAAAGAATGTTACCGTTGCAGTTCAGCAAAAATACATCTGTTTCGATATGCCCCCAAAAAACCTGGTTCCTGGACAGCATAGTTATGCAACAGGTAGCAGTAATTCTGCAAAGTAACCTGATGTTACCAACACATGGCGATATTTTTGGGAGGAACACCCAGACTGTTTATTTGCAAACCATTTTGAACATGTTAGGGGTTGAGCGCAGCCCACATGTGGAGGTCTTGGTCCTCGACACGGCTGTCGCGGGTTTGATTCCTGGCCTGGTGACCTTTGCTGTGTGTCTTCCCCTTCTCTCATTGCCCACTTTCCTCTCAATTAACTTTCAGATAGGGGCCACTAGAGCCAATAAAACCTTAAAAAAATAGGGGTTTTTTTTGTTGTTTTGTGGGGTTTTTTGCCCTTTTTCACTAGAGAAACTGTGAAATGCAAGGCAAAAAAAAGAGAAAAAAAATACAATACAAACACTCCAGCTTTGTGGTTTTTAACTAACCCAAATTTGACAGTCCTTTGGAGGACATGGGAAAGAAAATGTACCAACACTTGGCTCATGTTAGGCTTTCATGTTTACTAGCAGCAGGGCTTAAAGGGGCAGCATTGGTTAAAATTGACTTTTTTGATCTTTGTGTCATGTTATGTTGTTATTCCCTCATCAAAGACATGATTGTAGTTTGGCCTTGATGCTTTTGTGCATGTTTGAGAAATCTCCCATGGCAACCATTCAGCTGTGCTAAACAGTTGGTAATACCAGCCCTGTGTAACTGGGTCTATATTAATAGTTGTATATTGTCACAAAATGTTTTCTTTAATGTACTTGTCCGCTTATTCTTGACTGTTCTTGTGTTCCTCTGTGTCTGCTATAAGGGGTTTGGTCCTCCAGCTCCACCTTACTTTCTTCTTCTTCTGTTCAGGGTCCTCTAGGACTATTATAAATATTAAGTTATTAATTTCCTCTTCCCTTTTGTTACTCGTTCCACTGGGGAGAGGCAAGTTTTATAATCCATTGGAATCCTCTCATTTATATTGTTCAAATGTTTATTTTTCCTTCTGTATTAATGATAGGTGTTTGGATATTTTCATTTGAGTTGCTATTACGCCTTTATAACATTTTATACATGCTAACACTATTATTTTGTATAGATCTGGTTGGAGAACTGGAGCACATGCTATGTGCTAATGCTAATATCTCCCGATTGACAGATTAAATAAACGGAGACCGCCTCCAAACCCAGACTTGGTGCTTTGTGGTTTGTCCGATCACCACATAATACACACAACGCAGAAGTCCACCGGTCACACTTGCCTTTGAGGACAGTTTCCAAGCTTCTGTCTCATGTAGCTCCTCTCCCCCACTGCTCCCTACCTCAGGCTCCTTCAGACTAGCCAGGCGGAATTAGCAAACACCTGGTGGAACTGCATATCTCTTGAGCTCGTCGTGTGAGCAAATTGTCACAATAACTTGATCTATAATTTTCTTTTCCAATATATGGGCCAATATTAATATTGGATGTATGTATAGTCTAAAACTTAAGTTGTGAATAGCTCTGCTCAATTCTACAACAAAGACGGCTGTTGCTGCATTCGAGAGAATTGTAAGAAAGTTTTTTTCCCCCAATTTATGTTGTAAGTTTTAAAATTCTTGTGCTCAGTGACCAGACTTGACATTATTTACATTACAAGATGATAATTCATTGGCGTTAATGCATGCAACCACCACATGCAGAGGTTTTCTGATGTCAGCGCAGTGGTGTGGAGCTGGATGCTGCAGGAAGCGTTCAGGTGCATTTGTGAGACCCGTAACTGGGAAATTCCACCTTCAGAGCACAAATGAAGCACAGGGTTGTGATTCATCTGGATTTCTCTCAAACTGTTTCTGGTCAGTGTATGATGTTGCTTAACCATATCTGAAGAGTGGCTTCTGATTGATATTGCCTGACCTAACTCGTTTTCACATTTGTTTAGTCTTTAGAGATGAAACACTTTGCATTAGCAGAATTTATAGCAGGTATAAACATTTGCTATAAACAACTATCAGGCTTACAAGAAAAAAAAACAAAACGTGTTTCTCAACAGGCTCTCCATCACCCCCCCCCCCCCCCACCCCCACACCCCCCCACCTCCCCCCCCCCCCTCCCCCAACCCACCCCCCCCACCCCCCCCCACCCCGCACCC